>AYEL01084134.1:0-50007 GCA_000484575.1 Olivierus martensii
ATTTTATGAAATTATTAGTAAAATTTTAGAAAACTGTTGTATAACTAACAAAAAATAAAATTTAAAAAAAGATTTATAAATGCTCTATTGTTTGTTAGTTCTTTTGATAAGCAACTGAAGAGGACTGAAAAATCAGTCGAAAACATTTTTGTTATTAAAGATTTATTTATTTTAAAAAGGTTTAATTACTGCATATTGTGCTAGAAACCATAGTTATTTTAAGATATTGCAAAGTTATAAGCAAAGTTTTAAAAAAAATTTTAACTGGAAAAATTTATTTTACATGTTTTATTTTGATTTTGTTTTCTTGTATCTCATCTTATTATTTGAATATATTGTGCTTTGAATAAAAATTGTATTGCTATTGTAAAATTCCCAACTGTTATTGTTATTTCTAACCAACATAGTGATGATTTGTTTCTTCAAATTAGACAATGAAAAGTTTGTTTAGACATCAATCTAAAACTCATCCAGATTTCAAAAAAGTCAGAAAAAGTGAAAAAGATAATAAAATATAGTAACAACTTGTATTTTTTCACATATTAAAGAAAAAATATTTTTTATTACAATAAAATATAAAAGCAAAATTATCACTCAGTATATACTGTACTACATAGTGTCCACCATTTTAGATTGCATTACATTATCAATTTCAGATTGGTAGAAATTTTAGAAGTCACTGTCAGTATGTTAGGTGGGGCAGTAGTATGTTATAGCAGGGATAGATAGTAAAATTGATTGCATGTTATATTGAAAATATGTTAATTTGCATTAAACAGGGCATACCTGTTTTAATTTATAACAAAGTTCTGTTCCAACAATCATACTATAAATCAATGTGCTTCTAAATGCTTTTAAATCTGAAATAACATATATATATATACTATATCAATTTTTCACTACTGCTATTGATTACAATATCATCACAAAATGTAATAGTTTTTATTAAAAAATATAAATAAATATTCAACAGAAAGAAAACAAGTGTATAACTAATTATAAAAAACTTCATAACTAATTAAAACAAAGTTTTCAAAGCACACCAACATTTACCAATGTTTTCTGATATTACTCAATATTTTGCAAAAACAGATTTCATTATTTGATGGTTGCAGATAAATTTATGTTTATATGATATGCTTTTTATTGAAAATTCCAGAATTTAAAAAATCTTTTATAATTTTTATATATAATAAATTAATATTTATAAAATATAGATTAAATGAAATTTTATAACAGTTTCATGCATTTTGCAATATTAGATTTTTCCTATTGCATTAGAAAAAATTTATTAAAATTTTCACTATCAGATAGTGGGAGATACTCTAAATTATATCTAGAATCTATGGGACAAAAAACAGATCAAGCAATTCCAATTTTGTCATCAGAAACTAAATAATTTTAAAATAGAACTTCTAGCCCTCTTTTAACCAGATTTTCACTTCTAAGCTATTCCTATAAAAAATTCAGAAACCATTATTGATTAAAGATAATTTATTGTATCTTATGAAGTTATATTATGAAATTTAATTTAAATTTTAATGTGATTTCAGTGAGCATGTTCTGTGTTTATTAGGATTTTATAATGGCAAAATCATTATCGGCATATTTGTTTCTTGATTAAATTTATTTGTTCTAATATTTATTATTCTATACAGTAAAATTCTGAAAATTCAGATGTCGGAAATCCTTTTGGAAACTCAAACTTTTTAAAGTTTCTAGGCTTTCATATATGACAGCATATACATATAATAGCTATAGATGCATAATGGCAATGAATAAATAAATATACTTATTTTGATAAATGAAGTATTCTGTATTTGTTAATGAATAAACCAATAAAATTTGCCTGATCATCTCTTTATTCTTCTTTAAATTTCAATTTTAAAAATACTTCCTAAGAATCTGGAAAATCTGAAAATTTGGCCCAACAAAATCTTTGAACAGTCCAAATTTTTAGAATTTTACTGTATGACTTATTCTAATGGCTTTAGGAAGACTATAGGCATAGAGCAATTGAATAATGAAAATTTTATTTAAATATAGTAATTCACCATTTCCTATAGTATTAAAAGTATAATTATATGAAATTTTTAGAAATTTCCTTTAGATAATACTGCAGATAATATTCATATTCCTTGGGGTATAATAGCCACATCAATACAAGAAGAGAATGCTTTACTTTGTTTATTATATAATGAAGATTATACATCAGCTTTCAGTTATCAATTACAACTTCCTATCTGGACTGCATTTACGCTTAAAGATAAAGTAAGGAATTTTTAAAAATCTCTTCTTATATATATATAATTATTTTATATTTCTTGAATTTGTAAACTGACTACTTGATTTGAACAAAACAAGATGCAAAAACAATTTATGAAGTTTCATATCCCACAGTTTCAGAGATATACAAATACATAAGACTATGAAATTTCAACATATTAATAATATTAAAAACATATACTAAATGTTTATAAATTATAAGCATATACATTTAGTTTATATTTATAATATTATAAACATATACTAAATGTATATAAATTATACAAATAATGGCTTTTCTGTAAGCCAAAAATGTTCTAAAAGTAAATAAATATATGCATTTAAGAGCTAATGTGCATGTTGAAATTTCAAAGAAAAACTCAGATAAACATTATTGTGAATGCATACATCTATATTTTATGCCAGTGGTTCTCAACCTTTTTTCTATTGAGGAACACTTTTTAATATTTTAAAATTTGGCGGCACACCTAAATATTTTAAATAACAATTTAGTTATGGCAACGATTCTGTTGAGGAACACTTTTTAATATTTTAAAATTTGGCGGCACCTAAATATTTTAAACCACACCTAAATATTTTAAATAATAATTTAGATTTAACAACGAATTTTAATTAACACATTATTGTATTTATTCTTATTTATTACATTCAGATTACAGAAATACTCGTATTTATTCTTATTACTTACATTCAGATTATAGACATACTCTTATACTGAATCATTAAATGGCGGCTCTCATTAAGTTATAGCGCCACCTTCGGATTTTGACTTTTTTAGCGAAACTATAATTTTAATTTAATTTTTATTCCTTTAAAATTATGAATAAAGACAAAAATTTTAGCTGTTGCAGAAATTTGAGGGTTAGATTTTTCTAATGATACCCTATTTATAAGAATCGGTACAGTGTTGGATTGCAAAAGATATCCAGCCAATCACGTTTCACTATACATATAAGTTATATGATACATACATACATACATACATACATACATACATACATACATACCATTAACACATTTCACTATACATATAAGTTATATGATACATACATACATACATACCATTAATTCTTAATTTTTCGCGGCACACCGTCAAAGATTTCGCTTCACACTAGTGTGTCGCGGCACAGTGGTTGAGAACCACTGTTTTATGCTGAGATATCTGTAAAATACAAATAAAAATTTATTAAACTAATTTTTATTTTTATTTTGAAAAATATCACTTTTGGTCTGAATTATTTTATCTATGCTCACTATTTTTATTCAGCCATTTTATTGATCAGTGTGCATATTTGTATACCGTATATGAAATTTAAGCCTTATTGGACTTGCATGATTTTCAACTTACATGGAAATTTTTGAAATCAATAAATCATATAAGTATGAGACCTACTGTGATATATTTTAGATTAACAGCATAACTGGCCTTAATTGCAATTGAGAAGCATTGAAAAGAATGCAAAGGAACTATCACAGGCTATTATTTTTTGAATTTTGTTTCCAAATTAATTACATTTTTAACAAATAGTTATTTTCACCTGATTGCACACAAAAAAACAAAGCTCTAAACATGATAAAATATTTTTATTTTATGGCTTTAAACTTCTTTATTTTCACTTGTTTAGCAAATATTTTTTTGTTTTGATAGCCTTTGTTTTTTTTACAATTTAAAATAATATATTGTATAGTTATCCTTCATTTTATGAAGATAATACATTCTTTGAAAATTGATCATTAAGCAAAAATTTATTAAAAGAAAACTCAATTCCTATTAATTTCAACATAAAAATTTAGTTATTGGGTTAGGAAGTCATTTTCATTTTAGCTATTGATGTCAAAAACATATCAAAAATATGAAAATAAACAACAATAATGATACTTATATAACCAAGAAAAGAAAACACAGGCTGATCTCATAGCCTGTGTTTTTTGTGGCTTGTAAAAGGAGAGAGAAGGGAGAAAAATAGGAAAAGATGGAGAGAGTATAGGAAAAATAGGAAAAAGATAAAATAACCCTTTGTGACTCATGTGTATAGGCACCAGAAATTAATAAAAATAAAATTGGTATAAAAATTGGAACTTCCATCCAAAAAACATAAAACACTATATACACAAATGAACCTGGTCTGAAGAACATCAGGCTATGATGTATGCAATACTGGATATATATTGACTGATAAGACTCAGAGGAGTGACACAGAACAGCAAAGAAGTCAAGTTAAACACATGAGCAAATCACTGAATTGCACAAGACAGATGAAAGGCATATAACACAAGATAAGGATATGCATATAAGTATTATATGCATATAAAGATATGCATATAACACAACAGGAGAAAACCACAGAAAAACTGAAGATGACATAATGAACCATACAGCAGTACAATAGGAACAAATGATGAAATCTTAAGGTAAGCAAAAATAAATTGTTAAAACAATTGAATATGGAGAAGTGAATCTGTCTACTAAATGATTTTATTAAACCAAACTTCAAGGAAATTGTCCAAATAGAATGTTGTAATTAATAAATTAACTAATGATTAAATCAAAGAGTGGTGCCATCTATGAATTATCATCATTGTTTCATAGATGGTATTACTCTTTGGTACAGTCATTAATGTATTTATTAATTATGAGATGCATTAATGTTAGTTAAATTCTTTCAAATTATTAAAATTTCCATTGAAAATATATCAAGGGATTAATTTGGCAGTGTTAGATTCTAAATAGTTTTAGTAATTTGTTTTGCTTAATTTAAGATTTCATCAACTTTTCCTCTTCCTTTTCCTGTTGCATCCCAGAACTGATTCTGGAAGACATTGAAGAAACTCTGATGCATGAGAGATATAATACTTCCTAAAAAGCCACTGCAATAAAGATTTATTAAAACTTGCACCAAAGCAACTAGCTTACAGAAGATTGAACACCTTTGTCTCTCACAGGGTATGGAAGAGTTCAAACATATCATTGAGATAAACACTTAAAGATTGATAAATTGAATATAGATCTACTATGAGCTATCTAAGGAGAACCAGAGAATACAAAACATGGAATAGCATCTATGAAAAAAAGATCAAGTAAATAGAAGCTAAGCACAAGTGGAGAAACAACTAGACAAGTGTTAGAACAGAAAGTTTGTATTTTGCAAAATATGCTTAATATATGTAGGGAACACAAAAACATTTGTGAAATAAATTGCAGAAATATATGCAATTATGTTTGAAATTGATATGCAGCAAAGAAATAAATGCTCTTACCTGGTTAGTATAATTATTTTAATTAAGTTCCTTTGTGATTTTTACTGTTATATTTTTACTACATTGTATTAAGCAAAGGATCTTCCATGTGTATACTTAGGAGATCCTAGTTTACTAATTTAGAACTTAATTGGAAGTATCTTCATAGGTATGATAATTAATAAGAAGAGTACCAATTTTGTAGCTAAAATCACTGTAGTTATAAGTATTGCTATTTCGAAATAAAGAAATCCAGGTTGCAAAGCTTGTATTTTCCTTGCATTATAACATGATATTCCAAATCATTTCATAGAATGAAGAATTGGAAACAGTTAAAGATGAGATGTTGCATATTCTGAATCTGTTATTTTCAAAGGACAAATTAGGAATTTGACATTCGGAGATTTTGAACTTATGGAGATAAGTTTGAAGACCATCACAGCTTAATGTATTGAAAGTTTAACAAAAAGAAGTGGCAATTAAATCAGTTTTTAATAGATAGAAAGAAATAGAAAGACAGTTTTGAGAAATATTATTTGAGTGAATTTGCCAGTTGTCAATGAAATTTTTCTAATGACTTGTTTAATGGCTGAAAACAAGATGATTATAGGAGCAATAATGAACAATGTTATGCACTTCATGAACACATGATCAGCAATTTCATTTCTAATGATTTCCAAATGAGAAGGAATTCAATAGAATATGATATTAATATTGCTGTTTTTTTTCTGGAATTATTGATCTGAATATTAAGGGATGAGTAAAGTTTTGGATTTTGAAAAGGAACACAACAAATCAAGTTTATTTATTGAACCAAAATGATTTTTTAAAAGTCATTTTGGTTCAATAAATAAACTTGTTGTCATGTATCGATTTTGTTTTCCCAAATCAGGACTTTGTTTATTATGCAGTGATACCGTCAGAAAGAATGCTGATCTTATTCTTAAGATCAGCCTTCTTTCTGACAGCATCACTGAAATGAATAGAATTTTATTATTAAAATTCTGTTCATTAATAGATATGTAATGCATTAGGTTCAGCTTTGGTTATAATATGCAACAAATGTAATTTATAGTAGCATAATAAATTTTTTTGTTTTAATTGTTTTAAGCAGCAATCATAGAATTTATATTAGTCTTGATCTTGAACCATCAGTGCAGACTCTGATAGAAGTTTTTAATCTAGAGTTTTTTTATAAATATATGAAGATAGTGTAAATAACCAGGCTGACCAAGAAAACTTTGATGAACTTGAATTTTCAATGGATTAGTTTTTATTTTATCCAGTTATTAAGTTTTGGAATATTGAATATTGACTGAAGAAGTTATATCTTTAAGAAAAATTAAGAAGCTGTGATAATGTTGAATATATCACTGGATGCTAAGTTTAGTAATTTTCAGATTAATTGAAAGAATGCTGCAAGTATTAATAAAGCATCTGTGGAAACAATATAGTAAACCCAACAAAGACAGATGGATGTTTTACATATAATCCAATGGGTTTATGATGATTATAATCCATTTGACTTATTCCTTACCAGTCAATTTTGAATTTATAAGCTGATAAATATCAAATATAAATCATATAAAAAATCTTTAAATAATTTAGTTATTTAAAGAATTCATTGATTAGGCATAGCATTCCTTGATACAACAAACAGATATTGTCACAGAACAAATTTGTGTAAGAACAGAAAAATATTTTGGTAATTAAAAATTATATTCATCTAGAATAATTTGTAGTCATTGTTTCATATTATTAAATTTAGCTTACAGTTTCAGAAGTCTTCTGAAAACTGAAATAATTTAATGACAATTATGTTAACCATTGGAATATAAGAGCTAATATAATTTTGTGTTAATTCAATGTCATACAACAATGAACTTACTATGAAAATATATATGACACAATCATTGAAAAAAATAAATATGAAAAAAATAAATATATAATTATTTATATCATTAAATTGGTAATAGAATATTAGAATAATGAATTTTTTTTATGCAACAATTTGAGGACCTGATATACCGAAAAAATTAAGATTTGAATTAAATATTATAAATTATTATATAGAACAATATACAATCATTGATGTAAATGAATTATAATAGATTAATGCAATTTGTTAATGTGAAAATTTGCAAAACAAGTATTTGTAAAACAAGAGGAATCAATATTTAATTTTTATAATAAATTACACACCTATTTGTTTATATTATTATGCATATAATTAAAAAGCAATTATATGGAAACTTTTAAGCTTCTGTGAAAGTTTTCATACAACACTATGTGTAACCATTTGTGATAAGAGTATGTGGGTACTAGTTAGGATATCAAAATAGATAAGCTGGATAAGGTCAGTAATATTTACTAGAAATAATTTACTCCTATTAACAAATATTATGTAATAAAAAAGATATTCTGCCTACTAATTTACTATTAATATTTTTCATTATACAATAACAAATTGATTTAATTAAACTAGAATCATTATTATATTATTATTAAGGAGTCAATTTTATATAGAAATATATACAATAAAAAGCTCCATAGTAGGATAAACATGTGACTTAATTGTTAAAAAAACAATTTTCAGTCTATATTGTAGGTAATCATCAGCTAAGAATATAAAATATATTATTCAATACTCATCCAACTATGAAGACTTTTATTGTATTTTTTATCTTTTATTTTATTCTGACTTTCATATTCTAAATATATATAAGTATGATAATATAATGTATTCTATTATTAGATTTGGAACAGAAAAAAAAAATTTTGTTGGGCTGCAGATTTTAGAATATCATTAAATTATACTTCTAAATGTAAAAATTATATGACTTTACCAAATGAATTTATGCAAAATACATTATTTCCTTATGGTATGTATTATCATCAATAATTTATTTTAATAATATACATTAACTAATTAGATTAATTCATCAATAATTTAAAGAATTATAGTTCAATTTGCTTAGTTGCTAGTTGAAAGTTTGTTTTAAACCAACATTTATTTTTAATGCCTTGTTCTGAGTAAAAATTCTGTTAGCATGGTGTTAATAATCAATACATATTATTTATAATTTCATTTACAATACTGTCCAAAAGTAAAATTTAAATATAACACCATATCAGCAGGAAAGTTTATTTAAGCAAAACATGTTCAATAAAGGCACAATAGAAATGGTTTTGTCTTGTTTGTTGTTTTGCATACAGAATATAATAGTTTTAATTTTGAAAACCATTAATAATTTTTTTCATTTTTTTACCATTACCATCATTTTTTAACCATTAATAATTTTTTTCATTCGTTTCCGTTAATAATTACATCTTGCACAAATCTTGCATTAATTGAGAATAAGTACATACATAGATATATGCAGATTTGGCTTGGTTCTATGTTTTTTGCTGCCTCAAGCAAACAGAATTAAGTGCGGCTCCTTCCCCATAATAAAATATTTGGTTTAGAAAAATACAATTTATTTTGTGAAATATAAAAAATACAAAAATATTATATAAATTAAAAAAATATTTTACACAGATTAGATTAAATTTTATTTCATTTTTTGCTTGTTTTTTTTTTTACTTTTATTTTTATATTATGGCACACTTGCTTGTTTTTTAGAAGCAAAATTTTCTAAAGTTTTTGACAGGTTTAATTTCATTGGTTTTTCTAGCAGTTAAGAACAATTAGAAAGTGCTAATCATTAAATCTTAGTTTAAATCTAAAATAGACTAAGTAGAAGCAGTTCTTTATTCTAACATAAATTTCATTGCTGTTTCACTTTCACAAAAAATGACATTCTTCTCTTAAACAATCAGAACTTATATCAATACCTGATAAATACAAATATTGCCTAAAAACATGAATATGAACCGAAAATAACTAGTGAATTTAAAAAATCATTACAATACCTTATTTATTTATCATTATTTATTAATATTTCTGGTGAAATATCACTCCTGAAAATGTGCTGCCCCAAATAAATAAATACTTTGTTGATAACTAGAGTTGGTCATGAATATATCCATGGCTTTGATTTGCATGATTTAACTATAGGCTATTAAACTAATTAAATTTTATGCTATAAATATGTTGATACTATGATCCTAAATTGTTTAATTAATGAATTTAATATTTAAATTTTTCCCTGTTAAATCTCTTATACTATAACTCTTATATAAAAAAAATTCATTTTTAAATTATATTCCTATCCATAGATTGGAAACTTTTTATTCTAATAGCTTTTAAATTTGAATGTATTGTTATATAACATTACTATTATTGTCTTGAATGAATTCTAATAATGACTGATAATGTGTTCAGTATCAAAAACATTATTATACCAATTTTAAAGATTTATTATTTTAAGTTCCTTAAACAGAATTTCTAAAATATTTTTTAAAATTCTATGTAAGAAGCTTGTGAGAAACCATTTTTGTCTATTTTTTTTTTTAATCATTTTCTTAATAATAATACTGAAAAATCATTTATTTATTCTTGATTATTTTACTTAAGAAGTATTACATTTTTGAAATTTAATACTTCTATTCTAAAGCACCTTACATTATTGTATTTTAATATATGAAAAAACTGATAATTTTCAAGCGAGTAAATTCAATTTAATAGTTTTTGTAAAATATATTAATTTTAATTTTTTAACAATAAAACTATTTATGAATTGCATATCAAAAGCTCCTCAAAATGATTTGCTCAAAAATAAAACATACAGGCATGATTTAGTTTAACGTTGTCCTCTTTAAAGTAGTATCTCTGCAAGCTTATTCCTTTACTGATAACTTTAACTCTGCAGGAAATATTTGCTATGAAGCAGTGTATCTTGTAGAGATTTAAAAAATTAAGCATTACTTTGAGATCTGTTTAGCACTTCCTTTGTGGAATAGATTTTTGAAACATCTCAAATCTCTGTGATTTTTAGAAGAACAAAAAGAAATTATAGAGAGCCAGTTCTGGAAATATAAAGGATATAAGACTCACAAATATTGGACAGTAATTATCATACAAAGTAATATGTGTAATAATTGTGCTGAAATGTGCTGATTTATTGTCATGGTGAAATAGCCAACTGCATTTTATGCCCCTTTCTTGATTATTCTCAGCCAATTGATATTTGCTGAAAATAACCAACAAAAAAGTATAGTTGAAAATAATCAAAGTAAAAAGTATTTAAATATTTATAATATATAATACTGTTATATTCAATATAAATATTTAAATAAAACTAGAATCAAATAGATCAAAGTCAGCTGATTGGCTCATATTAAAACATTCATTTACTACCTTAGAGGATCCAGTTCAAAGCTGGGTCATACATCTTCAATTTCTTAGAAAGGATCCAGTCCATTGAACCAATCCTTCAATCTTCCAGTTGATCCCATCATGGATGTTGGCCATCTTGTGATGGAAAGTGGCACCATCAGATACAAAATATCCCATATGTAATATGATCATTTAACAAAATCAATCTAATCTAATCTTTAACTATAACCAAATAGACCAAAATAAAATCATGTTTTTGATGTTCTAATAAATCTGCCCTTTATAAATCAAACTTTAAGGGAATTTATTTTAAGTGCACCTAATACTTGCCAAATTTATGATCAAAAATTAATTCTAAATTAATAAAATTATTTGAAGAGTAAATCTGATATATAGCCTTAGTAGTCTAGTGATTAAGATATTGGGATGGTAACCCAAAGGTTCCTGGTTCAATCCCAGGCTGAGGTGATTTTTCTTCAGATAAATTAGTTAAAACTTCTAGTTTAATTATTAATTTGTAGATGGTGATTTAATCATCAAATATTTAATCATTATTAAATATTTGATGATTTAATCATTAATAAATATTATGATTATGAGATGGTGCTTAAAATTAGCTTAAATGATTAAAATTTCCATTAAACATATCAAGGGATCATTCAGATCTACCCTTTTTTACTTGAAAATGACAATAACTTTTCTCATTCAAAAAATAACTTTTTACTTTCAGATTATACTATAAAATTAATTCTTATTCCTGTTATCATTTTTAATAATAATTTTCAGTGATTTCCTGAAAACATTTTTATCGACAAATTCATAAAACTAAAAATTGCTTACATATAATATATACAAAGGTCACATATCATTAAAGCACAATCAGCAGTTAAAAAGAAATAACTCTTTTAATACACTTTTCATTAAGAATGTTTTCGATATACAATGTATATCGAAAACATTCTTACTGAAAAGTGTATTAAAAGAGTTTATTTCTTTTTAACAGCTGATTGTGCTTTAATGATATGTGACATTTTTATAGATTCAGATCAAATTGTAGGGCAGTGCTAAACATATCATAAATATTATCACTGTTGTTTCAATAAACGTTTTCGATATACATTATATCAGAATGTATATCGAAAACATTCTTAATGAAAAGTGTATTAAAAGAGTTATTTCTTTTTAACTGCTGATTGTGCTTTAATGATATGTGACATTTTTATAGATTTAGATCAAATTGTAGGGCAGTGCTAAACATATCATAAATATTATCACTGTTGTTTCAATAATGAAAGAAATGCTTAATATATACATTTACAGTAGGACTATTTTTAGAAGGACAATATTAATTTGAAGCTTAGTCTGCATTTTGTACTTTAGCAAGTAATAATATATTTTTGGTTTTTTGGTACAGTTTTTGATATGAGTCAAAATTGTATTACTTTATGATACTTATTATTTGAAATTATATTATATTATCATAAATCATTTCTTAACTATTTTATGCAATTTTTATTTATTAGAATTGTCTTCATCTACCAGAACAATGCCAATGGCATGGCTTGCTACAAATTCTGTTCCAATGTATATCACCTATAGCAATAATTTAAATAAGTTTATGCAAGAGTTGCTTCTTCAGTGGACAAGAAAATATAAAACAATAAATGTAATTACAGGACCAGCTTTTGATGTTAAAACAAATGGAATTAAATTTTCAAATGAAGAAATATTGTAAGTTAGTAAAATAAATTTACAGTTTAATTATTTCATTTGGAAATTTATGAATTTTATAATTTATAGTTTATCGGTAATAAATTTTGAAATTTATTACTAGTAAACTATAAGTTATTAATATAATCTAGCTATTTTTGCAAGAGTTCTCAACTTATATAAATTTTACTTTATATAAAAGATTCTGATATGAAAAATATTTTTAAAATCATCTTTATGATTTAGTATACATGTAGTTTTGCAGTTTTATACAGTAATATCACAGCAATGAATATGAAACTAATATTATGAATAATTATTATATAAAAGATTCTGATATGAAAAATATTTTTAAAATCATCTTTATAATTTAGTATACATGTAGTTTGCAGTTTTATACAGTAATATCACAGCAATGAATATGAAACTAATATTATGAATAATGTTATCATATCATAATAATAAATTACGTGTCATTTTACAATATAGATAAGTTATTTACATGATTATTAATTATTAGAGCAATATGTAAAATATTTTAAATATCCTGTGTTTATTATATAAGAATTTTTCAAAAATTTATTACATAAATATTTAATATGCATCAAAAAATTATAATAATTTATTTCACAATTTTAGATTTGAAAATAACTAATATTCATATATTTCCAACTTTATGAGTTAATTTTTTCATGAAGTGTATTTATAAAGTAAGAATTGTAAAGCAGATTTCCCATTGACTTAATGTTAAAAACAGGATTTCCATTCTCAACAATGAAATTTGACTACAGCAAAATTAAGTACGGTTCAATAAAATCAATAGTTTATGATTAAACAATGATTTATTTATTAAAAAAATGAAAACAATTTTTAAAATCAAGCAAATTACTGTCTGTCCAGCTTATTTGTGACCATCGATGCAAGTACGTGTGCACTAACTGAACGAGTCCAGTGACAAAATAGGAATGACAACTGTGCACATGGATGTTTTCAAACGCAAGATAACTGAAGTTGAATGGAAGTCTTATTGTAATGTTGAATGCTAAATGATTAGTTTTGACGTTGGAAATAATATATTTAATGCACATAGATGTTTTCAAACGCAAGATAACTGAAGTTGAATGGAAGTTCACACATGGATGTTTTCAAACGCAAGATAACTGAAGTTGAATGGAAGTTGCATATGGATGCTTTCAAATGCAAGATAACTGAAGTTGAATGGAAGTTTATTTTGTCAAGGTTGAATGATAAAATGATTAGATATGACGTTGGAAATAGTATATTTAACAGAACTTAATATATTAATTCAATAGACATTGTAAAGAAAAATAAATCAAAACTAAAACTGAAACCATTCCCACCCGTCATTATAATGACTGCGACTCTCCCTTTTGCACTTGGACTCATCCACCTGAAAAATAAATCAAAATTGAAACTGAAACCATTCCCACCCGTCATTATAATGACTGCGACTCTCCCGTTCACACTTGGACTCATCCACCTTAGCTAGGTGCAGCTTTCGTGGATGGACAGTATATATGTCATACAAATTAAAAAAAAATTTTTTTCATTATCATCATTGACAAATCAGTATATTAATTTTTATATAGATGAATTACTGTCTTAGACACAATCTGGGAATGATAATCACTAACGTAACTATCCAATGAAACCATAGTAGTCAGAGGGCATACTACTTCCACTTTCTGATAGACTATCTTGATTTTTCTCATTTCATAATTGATGACAGAATGTTTGCAATGAATCCAATAATATTATAGTATATAATTATGTACATGATTTGAAATATCATATTTATGAATGCTTAGTATTTATTTATTACAATTAATGTTAATAATTAGTAATGTTTTATATTATCAATATTTTTGATCCTTGATTCTTGAAAAAGCTCTTAAACTCAAGAACTTATAAACTGAGAACTAACTGTATTATTAAAACAAAGATTATAAATAACGATAATATCAAATAATTGAGAGAATTGTCATATTGATATTGATAAACAATATGAGAAAATAAACAATACCACATAAGTCAAAACCACGTTAAGTCCAACAATGTTTAAACTTGATTTATACATAATAAACATCATAGCACATAAGCAGGAACATTATTTGGAAACATTTTTGGCAAGAAAGATTACAGAACTATAGCATACATGGTGAGAGTATATATTTAAAATAAATACTGCTTATGAGAATAAAATAATTAAGAGAAATAAAACACAAAAACATAGAATAAATTATATTTTATTTAAAAAATCTTTTTTAAATAAAACAGCATTTAATATTTACTACATTTGCACTCTTTCAGTTTATCTATCAAAACAAATCTCATTTGATTATACAACTTTAAATATATTTGTTGTTTCTTTACACAAATTTTTCTTTGTACATTTTGAACAAGGTTTTCAATATATTTAAACTTTAATATTTCAACCAGTTTTAAATTTTTAATTATTTAGAAAAAGTTAATCAACAATTTATATTAACTCCAATCTATTAAAATAGACTTATGCCAGATGAGATGGAATAGCTTGTTGTGCTTGTAATTCAACATGGAAATCATAGGAACACTGTTAAAAAACAAAAATAAATTTAATGCATAAATTATATTAAAAAAAAAATTGTTTTTATATTTACAGAAAAATTTTTTGATTTAAAATTTAAAAAATATGTTATCAATTTTTAAATATATTAGGTTTGAATTATTTTTCAATTCTAGAATAAACTAAGACATTTTTATAATTTTCTGATCAAATAGTGTTTTATGCTACTAAAGTTTTAAAAAACTATTATATTCGATAAACTTTTTATTTATCATATTATTATTAAATTTAAAATTTATTTAGTTTTCTTTTATAAAAAAGAATAAATTAAATACTTTTTAAATAAAATTATTTTTAAAAGTAAAGTTTTTAGTTTTTTGTATATGCTAGAATCAAAACAATTTAAATGTTAATACTTTAAAGATTCAGATATAAAAATTATTATAATTCAAATAGCAATTTTTTAATTCATATAACAGAATATCAGATTATTAACTTTCAATATATTGATTAAAAATTTAAATAATGAAATATATTTCAAATTCAATTTTTGTAAGAATTTAAATTAAATTTTTTTTTTTAATATTTTGGATTATCTATATAATACTTACCATTCCTGCTTTAGTAAAAATTATAAAAAATATGACAATTTAACAAAAAACCATATTTTTCTGCTGCAATTTTTCATTATATTTTCTTTATCTAACATATCATCACTTATACTTAACCTCTTGTCATTTTTATTTAATCTGTTTTTTTTTACTAGCTTCTAATTTAAATTAAATTGTATTTTCTCCTCTTTTTGTTGAAAAATCATTTTGCTATATAAAAAAAAAATCTTTCTCTAATTTTTCTTAATATTCAAACCTTATTTGGGCATCTTGTTTAACTTGTAATGATTATAATTTTTGTTGTTGATTTTAAGGAAAAATAATTTTATCAATGTGACTATTTTTGTTAAGAATCAGAGTCGACACACATGGTGCATCCCCATTACTAAATTGGACAAATACTAGAATGGGTGAATAGAATTTGAAAGTTTTTATCAAAATTAATAATTTATGAAAATAAAGAAATCTGAAAATTTTTTAATCAAATAAATTCTATGAATTTTTATTATTTGGATTGTTTATATGTGTAATAATATATATTCAGTAACTTCCAAAGAAAACTTTACAAATTCCACTTGTTTATAATATTTAATTGTTGATAGATGGAAAATCATTTTAGACAAAGAGCAGTGCCATGAAATATGATGGTAATAACAGCTCGCACAAATAATGTAGAAAATGAATGAATGTACACAAAATCAATAATAATATATTTTTTAGATAAATTTATTCAAAAATTAAAATGTGTATTGAATACAATTTATATTGCTTTTAAAATAAATGATTAAATTTTTAAGGCATTGAGTATAATATACTATTTATATTTTTCAGAAAAGTTCAAAAATATTTAGTTCCAATACCAACTCATTATTTCTCGCCTATCTTCATTATTTAATTGTTAAAATAACCCCGTTTAACGTTGTTTCATTTAGCGCTTTGTTTCCTTGGAATGTATCCCCTGCGTTAAACAGGGTCTTACTGTATAACTTCAAGTATTGTTACTGATAAACAATTTATAAATATAATTGCTTATGTAAATTGGTAATTCTTTCCATTTAAATAATTATATTATTTGAAAATAGCTTTTGCCTTATTGGGTACAATTTATATTGCTTATAAAATAAATGATTAAATTTTTAAGGCATTGAGTATAATATCCTATTTATATTTTTCAGAAAAGTTCAAAAATATTTAGTTCCAATACCAACTCATTATTTCTTTGTAATCACAAGATGTATTAATGATGTAAATCTTCACAGTTGTCTTCCACAAAATATTGATGTTCTTTCTTTTATTCTGCCACATTTACCAGAACCAGAAAATTGCCAAGTAAATTTTTGAAATTTTATATTATTTCCAGATAAATTATATATTGTATATGTAAATTTATAATTATGTTTTTAGCCACTTGAAGCGTATCTATTGAAGCATAGTGCAAGAGTGAAAGATGTAGAAATTCTTACTGGATTAAGATTTTCTTCTTCTCTTCCTGTGTATGAAGAAATACGTCTCAAAACTTATTTACCAAGTAAATTGTGGGATACATAATTTTAAGCATGATATTTTCATTAAATTTACTTCCATAATTATCCATTCAGAATTATTCAGCCAAAATACTTTTTACCTCATGATTTCTTATTTCAACTGTTTTATTTTGATAGCATGTCACATCTTTATGTTTATCAAATCTATATATATTAAATAATAAAAATGCTTCTGCTAATTATTATTTTTTTAGTTGTAAAAATTTATTTGAAATAATAAAATTTGATTTTTACTAAAAAGTTATTATACAGTATATCAATTAATATTAGTTTTATGAATTAAATTTGAAAATAAACAATACCTAATAAAATGAAACTACATGTAAAAATATGAATTACACACCAATAAGGACATAGTTATTTCATTAGAAAAATTTTGAAATAAGATATATTGTGTTATAAACAAGTTGACAGAACTTTATGTTTAACCTGAAACATAGTTTTGCTGGTTTCAGTTTATGTTATCAGTTTGTTTTCTGGTATAGTGGATTCCAGGTCTTATAAGATTATACCAATATTTCCATTCATTTATATGAGCAGGTAATTTCTAATTTTATTAAATTGTTAACAAGGTGACAGTCGAATACAGTGGTGCCTCGCAATTCGTCGCTGAAGTAATGTCGAATTGAGAAACTGTCGAATTGCGGGACAATATTTCCCCAATGTTGAATTGAGAAACTGTCGAATTGCAGGACAATATTTCCCATATAAGATTATGGAAAATAAATTAATTCGTTATCGGTCCCCATTCCACTACCCTAACAGGTGAGATGAGAGAGAGAGACTATATTATTTACTTTATTATATGTGTTTTAGGTAAAAGTCGGGCTTACGTGTGGGCGAGAATCTGGCAACGCGGAGCGCGGCGTCGCGCGTTTAGGTAAAAGTAGGGCTTACGTGTGGGCGAGAATCTGGCAACGCGGAGCGCGGCGTCGCGTGGCGCCATTAGAGAATTAAAGATTCGCCGCCCACCGACTAATGTATAAAATAAGAATCGACAATTCCGTTATGTTAAAGATTCACTCCAAAAAACTATACATTAGAGAATTGAAGATTCGCCGCCCACCGACAGAACCACGTGATCTAAAACTATCTGACCGCGGCGCGACTGGACGCGACGCCGTGCTTCGCGTTGCCAGATTCTCGCTCACACGTAAACCCGACTTTTACCGTGTTTTATTATTGTATAACACACTAAATTACAAAATACACTATTTTACACACATAATTTATTAGCCCTTAGATGTTGGAATGAAGTCTTCCAGCAGACTACACAATTTATTTTGGATGTTGGAATGAAGTCTTCCAGCAGACGCCCTAGCACCCAGTGGCGCCGAGACGGCAGGGAAGAGGGGACAAATTCCCCGGGCCCGTAGAAGATTGAAGGGCTTGGGCCGCTTCCTAACAACAAAAATTTATTATATATATCGGCCCAAAACCTGGTTCGTACCGGGGCCCGGGATTTCTCTCGGCACCACTGCTAACAACCATAATCTTCTCTCTGTTGCAAAACGTTGCCACAGTTGTCCTAGGAATGTCATACTGCAAAATGTTGCCACAGTTGTCCTAGGAACATCATACTCGAGTTACATTTAATTGTTCTACCTTTCTGCACTTTACATTTTTTTTTCTTTGTCTCTTTGCTCAATTGAGTGTTTTTCTTTTCGGAATTATTCTTCTGGTCAGTTCTCTTTGAACCCATCTTTACATTTCACTCAAAAAAAAATAATAATAATTTACAAGTTTTTTACTTTCTGAAAGATGTAGAATTGAAAATTAACAGAAACAACACCGGCAAACACCAAAGTAGCCCAAAAAGAACTGACAAATAGCAAATGACATCAAACAATTCCATGCACGCGCATGCGCAAACCAGCGAAATTCAAATGTCGAATTGCGAGACCGACGAATTGCTGAACGTTGAATTGCGAGGCACCATCGTACTATCATTCGACTATTATATCGCCCACTGCCACTGCATTTATTTGATTTTGGTTTTGAAAATATTCATCTACTTATACGAAATAACTTCTTAGATCATTTAGGCTGAACTCACACGAACCACAACACGACCACAAAATGGTGGTTACCGTGTGGTTGGGTTGTGGCCGAAATCGACCCATTTATATGCGCAGTCGGTAAGGGACTGCGCGTATATATGCGCAATCCGTTACCGATTACTGATTGACAGGAAGCGCTGTCGGCGGTTAGTGATCGGTATGTCGCACTGTGTGAGTTCGCTCAACCACTGACGACCACAGTTTTGTGGATGATATCGACCACAAGTTGCAACTTCAGTTTAGTGGTCCGTCTGAGTTAGATTATGCATTTCTATATTAATACTGTATAATTATAATTCACGACCGTCCACAAGCAACCACCGTTTTGTGGTTGGGGCGTGGTTCTGTTGTGCTTTGTGTGAGTTCAGCCTTAAATATAATTTTTGTTGTTCTCTCAATAAAATTACATGAAGAAAAAATAAAAATAGAAAGAACAATACTCTATAAGACAAAGAGAAATGCTATAATGAAGGACAATAAATTCATGTTACGATAAGAAATATACAGATTTGATTAAAAATTTATGCTTTTAATATTTATTAGAATCATAAATAAAAAAAATATTTCGAAATACGATAATAATACCAGAGAGAAGTCATTGTTGAAATATTTCTACAATAAATTTATTATTGGTGGAAAATTTGTTCGAATCTCTCACGAAAAAGTGATATAGAACTCAAATTATTTTTAATTCGGCAAATTCGGGTAAGATATTTATTTTCTTATTCTGTCGATTAATTTTTCACCGTTATTATAAGGAAAAGTAGTGAATTGGTAAGGAAATAAGGTAATTTTTGCCACTAATTATAATTATGTCGAATTTACCTTTAACAAAATTTGAAATTGCGGAATTCCCTGATGAAACCATATAAAAATATAGAAACTATTAGAGGAATTTATAGTTTCGATAATGATGTTTCGACTATAAAAACAATATGAATTACATATAACTGCAACAAAATATTAGGCCTATTATCTACTCGGAAGCGGATGCTAATTTTGCCATTTATCCCCGCATGATTTTATGTATTTTTACCAATTTTTATTAATTTTGTGCCGTATTGGTGTATTAATTTACCAGGCTATCCTATATTATACTTGTCTAGTAGTTTAAATTCAGATTTTTAAAATATATATTTTCCACATTTATGTAGTCGATAATATTATTGACTGTTTACTATTAACGAATTAAGAATTAAGTAAAAATCTCTTAAAAGTGATTTTCCTTTGAATTTTATGTTTATTAGACATTCACCGAACATTTTCATAACCAGGGACTTTCAGGGAAAATGCTAGGCCCTAATATATCTGAGGCCCTTTATTTAAAAAAAAGATTGTCAAATAAGTTGTGGCTTACCACAACTTATTTGACAATAGTAAAAACAGAAATTAAGTAAAAATCTTTTAAAAGTGATTTTCCTTTGAATTTTATGTTTATTAGACATTCACCGGACATTTTCATAACCAGGGACTTTCAGGGAAAATGCCAGGCCCTGACAACTAATATATCTGAGGCCCTTTATTTAAAAAAAGATTGTCAAATAAGTTGTGGCTTACCACAACTTATTTGACAATAGTAAAAACATTGATAGAGAATATTAAATTTTGACAAATACTGAATCTCAAACAGTATAAAAATATATTTTTCTAATATATTGAATTATAAATTGAGGTCCCTAAAATCGTGACCTGGGACAGCCGCATCTCTTGCCCCTCTGAATGCCATTATCCACAACTATAGGATTCCCACGGCAATGATGATCGATTAGTTGGTTAATGTAAAATAAACATTGATTTATTTTTCATTATACACGAATTCTACATCATTTGTTATGTAGACGAACTTTTTATTATAACAGAAAACCAGACAGTCTCCAAACTTCGTTACTTCTTAATCGAAACGTCTTTAGTAACTGCCACATAATTGGACAAATAAAAATATTATACAATGTATTCCATAGACGTAGAAATAAAGGTACAAAACGCTATAGGCTATATATAATGTGGTAACGTCGAAGTCTTCCCACATTTATGGATTGATACAAATTAATAAAAACGTCAGAGAGAAAATAAAAGTTTATTATCCTTCTAAAAGCAAAGAACATGGCGACCAACAACTCATGTTGCCAACTGAACAAAAATAAAATTACAAATAATTAATAATTAAAACAAAGATATTTCGTTATACCATATATATATATATAACAACTGATTATAATATATATAACAATCGATTATAATATATAACCGATTTCTTTTCTTAAATTTCAAAATAATTAATGCAATTATGTACTGTATAAAGTGGCAGCATATAGGGGCGCTTTCGAAAGGACATTAACAATTTTTCAACAACAGAAGATAATTAGGAGGGAATATGATGAATTAGCAAACGTGGCTTATTTATAATCATCACCACCAACATCATCATATATAATAAAGGAATAACTGTGTGAAGTTCATATTTCCGCGCATGTGCAAACTCCCGGATGTGGAAGTGCCGCCATTACTATTTACTCTCGCTTGGAATCTTTAATCGTGTCTTTTAGAAATCTAAATCCCAATCTCAGATAATTTAAAAGAAAACTTATAATTATTTTATTTCCTATTTATGTTTTTATGCTTCTTTTCGATATCTGACTTCAATTTCGGCTTTTTCGATTGAAAAATGTTGGCTGTTCCTCGGCCCCAGGGTTCAATTTGCATTCGGCGCCCCGACGCTACATAAACATTGCATTTAAATAATAATTTATTTATTTCAGAAATTATAAGTATTTTTATTTTAAGATGATAATGATAATTATTATCTACATAACTGAATCGATAAATCGATAGTTTGTTAGTTACCAGTTTTGGGTAAAAAAAATTTCAAAGTTTGGTCTGGAGAAAGAAATCAAGCAAAAGTATTGTATACAAGGATGTGCTAAATAAAATGAAAAATCTCAAATTTGACACATAAGGGAAAAATGTTTCTTTTTTGGTATATTTGGGCACAATGGTCAGGAACTAACTAGTATATATAAAACGACTTTCTGTCCTTTGAAAAACTAAGAGGTGGGAAAACACGGTGTTGAACATAACTACTGGTAAATCGATAGTTTGTTAGTTACCAGTTTCGGGTAAAAAATATTACAAAGTTTGGTCTGGAGAAAGAAATCAAGCAAAAGTATTGTATACAAGGATGTGCTAAATAAAATGAATAATCTCAAATTTGACAGATAAGGGAAAAATGTTGCTTTTTTGGTATATTTGGGCACAGTGGTCAGGAACTAACTAGTATATATAAAATGACTTTCTGTCCTTTGAAAAACTAAGAGGTGGGAAAACACGGTGTTGAACATAACTACTTTATCTTGGATTTTCTAGATTATTAAAAAAAGAAAAGTTGAATCTTAAACGGATGTTTAAAAACGAAATCGTGCTTTGGCGGATGCGTAAATTTCGATTATGCCGGTTACGCTGCTGTTTTACGAAAAAATAAAAAGTTAATAGAGAAGATAAAGCTCACCTAAGTTACTTTTCGATGGCATAATATATTATTTTAATCGCTTACTAATGATAAACTGTATGTAGAAACGAAAAGGAGAGTATATCAAATACTAATTAAGAATTTACTAACTACGAAATGTTTGGAAAGCACCAATGAATGTACGCATTGTTACGACTATTAGCGAAAAAGATAGTGCAAATGCCGTTATATATAAATTAGCACACCTTTAAAATATTTAAAAAATAGTAAAAAATTTAAAAAATAAAAAATAAATCGAAATTTGATAACAATACTCAAAATCTAACAATGATAAGAATATCTTTTCGGAATATCAATTGTTGGTGGAAAATTGGTAAAATCTACAAAAGCCATACAGAGGATGATTTATTCTGATTTCGAGGATGATCTGGTAAGAAATTTAGTTTTTTTAATTATGTTTAAAGCTAATAAGTCTTTACTTTTATGGGAAACGATTCAAAGTTTAGAAAAAAAAATTACGGTAATTATAACGAATCTGCGGTTATTTATAAAATATGAATATGACTTTAATCTTTTGTCAACGATGTATGTTTTTATTAATGATAGACATTACTGAGTCGGCCGGATTGGCCGCGTGGAAACGCTTCGGCTTTCCACTCTGGAGGACCAGGGTTTGAATCCCGGATCCCACCCCTTGAAAATATTTATTATGGGGTCTGGGCCCGGCCCGTCGATCCCCGTCCTCCACAACCCGGCTGACCCCTCCGCAGGGATGGGCAGCCTGTGGAAGGATTTGTTTCGCCCCGCCACATAGTATTCTAACTGAATGGAGTGTGGCGTCATCTGTTGACAAAAAAATGTAATAGACATTACTGTGCAAATTTTCTTCGTATCAGCCGAATGTCGGTTTTTAATTTACAATTCTTTGTTTTATTTTATTGTGTAAAACTTTTCATTTAATGCATGTTTGAATAGTTAACTTTTCATTTACCAATAATTAATTAAACATTGATAATTTTATTTCAAGATAATTTTTCTACCAGTATAAATAAGTACGAGTCAATATAAATTCCTTTTATATGAATAAATTTTGTTTTCGCAACATTATTTACCTATTTATTAAAAAAAACACACTTTGGGGAGAGAGGATCAAACACAACCGAACTTTGGCCCAGGTACGAAGGATCATAGAAAATTAAGATTTTCATGAAAATCGATGTATCTGTATCTGATTATAAGTTTGAAATATGGTAGCATTTCGATAAGAATATTACAAAAATAATCGTTAATATAATAGAAGTTGGCATAGTTATGATACTTCTCATAAAAAGTATGCCTTCGGTGATATTTTGAAGGTAGTAAAGCAGATAGATAAAACACTTCCACATATTTCGACTCAATTTTTTGATAATTCCATTTTACTCATTATCTTGGGTAAGCATATAGTAAAATTAAAACTAGTATAAACGAATTATAAATTAACCTATGAAAACAAAATCACATAATAACATTAACATATAAATATTCTTTATTCTTTATTCAAATAAATGTATACAATCCAATATTGCTGAGGTGCAAACACTGATTGTTACAAAAGTATCTTTATAATAAACAAAAACAATATTATATGAAGTTACAATTACTACAAAAAGAACATAAAAAACCACAAGAATAAAAACATAACATTGCAATATCACAATGATTACAGTAATAATGTTACAAAAATAAAAGAAATCTCCTCAAGATCAAACCACCATCTCATGACGCCAGGTAAAAAAAAAAAAACAGATTAAAATGTTTTATGGCGAGAATAAATAGTCATAAATCTGTATAGAAGAAGTCTTGATAAATTTATTAAATTGAATTTTACTGAAAAATAAAACTTCATCCGGAATTAGCATGGGATTGCGAATCAACCGATCTGGAAAAGAGCGCACCGATACATCTAATATATTTTTTGAGCATATTAAAAAATCACGAGTTCTAATATATCTTTGTGGTGATTTAAGAAAAAAGTTGATATCATCGAAATTATTATGAATGTAATGATGAAGATATTTTAAATCAAAATAAAGAATTCTACTATTTAGATTATCAGAAATTTCGTTAGATTCTGAAATGAGTAGATGATGAATTCTTTTATAGATACTATTTAGTCTCTTCAGATATGTAAGACTCCAAACAACGATCCCATAATCAATAATTCCCGGCCACATGGGCGCCGGTAGGGAGGGTCGCCGTCTGGGTTGGTTACCGCGGTAAAAGCAAGCTTATCCCACAATTGGGTTCCCGGCCACATGAACGGGACTGGCGCCTGGTGGGTGGCCAGTTGCGAAAGACTATTCCCAATCGGCACTTGAGTTTTTTGATTAGCATATCAATGTGGAATTTAAACGACAGTTGATCGTCAAACATAACCCCGAAGTCTGAAGTCGTTTCCAATCGTATTAGATTCATGCCATTAATCTGGATATTTCTTGGGATAATTTTTCGTGTTGAAAAATATAAAAAATGAGATTTATTACAGTTAATGTTCATATCATAATGTTTATTTGTGGTTAAAAAATAATTTAAGTCAGATTGTAACACAGAATGAACGTGATTAACAATCTTAAGATCGTCGTTGGGTTCCCGGCGACATGGGCGCCAATGGGGCGGGACCGGCGCCTGGGTGGGTGGTTGGATTAAAAGCAAGCTTATCCCACAATTGGGTTCCCGGCCACATGGGCGCCGGTGGGGTGGGACCGGCGCCTGGGTGGGTAGCTGGGGTAAAAGCAAGCTTATCCCACAATTGGGTTCCCGGCCACATGGTCGCCGGTGGGGTGGGACCGCCGGCTAGGTGGGTGGCCGGGGTAAAAGCAAGCTTATCCCACAATTGGTTTCCCGGCCACATGGGCGCCGGTGGGGTGAGATCGGAGCCTGAATGGGTGGCCGGGGTAATCTTAAGATCGTCAGCATATGCAATTTTCTTTGACTCAGTTAAATGCAACAAAGGATCAATGTAGGCTATAAAAAGAAATTCACTGAGGGGTGATCCCTGAAGAACTCCTCTATGTAATAAAATATTTGAAAATGATCGATCCCTGAACTTAACCACTGCAGTTCTCTTGGTTAAATATGAGTAAATCCAATTCACAAAAATTTGATCCATATGGGCGCTGGTGGGGTGGGACCGGCGCCTGGGTGGGTGGCTGGGGTAAAAGCAAGGTTATCCCACAATTGGGTTCCCGGCCATGGGGAAGGCCTCTTACACCGTCGGCCCGATTTCTCTTCAAACCGGGCCGATCTGGCTCGTATCTCGTAAGTTTTCTCGATTTTCGATTATTATGTTTTTAGTTAGATCATGTAATACTAATCTGATACAATCAGGCATTGCATAATGTTGATTTTTAGATAATTTACATCTCAGATTAAACGATATTACACGAAATATCATTCTTTCGTATATTTTTAAGAAAGCAGATGAAATAGCAACTGGTCTGTAAGATGAGGATAGAGTTGGGTTTTTATGAGGTTTTAATAATGGGATCAAAAATGATGTTAACCATTGACGAGGAACAAAATTATAAGAGATGCAGATATTACACAGAAAGACTAATACATCAATAATTTCCAATGGTAGCTTATTATAAAATATAACTGGAAGTATATCAGGACCAGCACTAGTTTCTTTCATGTGACAAAGAGCAGTCAGGAAATCATTTCTTTTAAAGATAGTCCGAAGTCTATTATTACAACTAGAAGGATAAAACTCATTCACTTTATTCATAGAGTTGTTACATTTATATTTTCGTACTATGTCATTTACAATGTCTTGCTGAATATCTCTTGATATTTTACGACGGGTAGTTGTTATTTTGCGTCTCGTAAACGCAGGTAGAGTTTTCCAAAAAAATTTATTCGAAGAAAGTTGCGACCGTGATAAATTTTCAACATAGAGACACTTTGCCTGCTTTAAACCTTGAATAAGCAGTTTATCATAATATTTAAAAACAATATAATTGTCTATATTTCCATTCGCTCTCCACCTCTTATAATTCCTTAAGCGGATAGATTTAATTTTTCGGATACTCCTTGTAATCCAAGGCGAACTCAAGTTAGATTTATTGTAAAAAGCATGAACATTCCCTATCAATGATTCATGAAATTTAGAATAAACAAAATCAAATACTGACTAAAAGTCTTGGTCACAAATATATGCTAGTAACAATCTTGAGAACATAATTCCGTAGAAATTGCCATCCAGTTAGCTTTCTTCCAATTATATCTTAGATGCAATTCTTTATCATCAACATCATTTTTATCGTTCATAGGTTTATCTGTGCGGAAAGTAAACATTATAGGGTTATGATCAGAAGGAAACATAAAAGATGTCTCCAATAACGATAATTTATAGTTATCAATTTCCATAGGATACCTTACATTATCTTGATACAAAATATTACGACAAAATATTAAATCCAGAAAGTTCATGTTTCTTGTTGTTTTTTTACAACTTGTACTAAATCGAAGTAATAGTATATATCGTATATAAATGAACACTCGAATAAAGACATGTCAGAAAGGACTGGCCTACCGTTTATCCAAGTAATATGATTTAAATTAAAGTCACCAATGATACAAAGAATGTATTTAGGATATCTTTTTACATATCGACTGATATCATTTTGTAACTTCACAATTGGTTCTAAGTCGTTTCCTTTAACGACAGCATGAGGGAAGTAAACTAGGCAAAATCCCAATTGGAGATCAGTAGAAGACACAATCAGATATAAATCTAAATAGAACGAAAAAGTAGAAAAAGTCGACGATTTCACCATTATCTGTATCAGATATAAATCTAAATAGAACGAAAAAGTAGAAAAAGTCGACGATTTCACCATTATCAAAATTCCACCACATGGAGTTCACGATTTGCCATAAATGGAAAATATCCCAGATTATGACAATAATTTTCAATATCAGGGTTATCATCTGGAGTCAACCATGTTTCAGTCAAAAATATAAAATGAAATTCCATATATAATAAAGCATAAAAAAACGCAATTTTTTCCTTAATGAACGAACATTTTGATAAAAATATGCAAAATACTGATCATTTACAAATGATTTCTTTAATTGCTATATATTCGCATGTTTATCAGAATTATAAGACACTTTATTATTTCGAGGTAAATAATTTCCACGTTTCGAGACAAATCTCTTAAATAATAATTCGTGTGGCCAGATCGAATTAGAAATAAAATTATCTAAAGAATTTTCCTCAACAAGGACTATAAAAGAAGAATAAGTTGAAAATCTAGATTTAACTTTCGAAATTTCAACGTTAATACCAAAGTAATATTTAATAAATCTGGACAGATCCATAATTGTAGTATCAGCATGTAATCGCGATATAAAGACTTTTCCTCATTGGTTCACGAACTCTTCGAGGTAGCAATGTCGGAGGAATATTTAAATTAATATTAGGTCGTTGTATTGAAGCCAAATGAGTCTGCTCAACATTTATACAAGATTCACTTACTGTCGGTACAGACGCATTTTTCTCCACGAAACTCACAATATCTATTGCATCGTTATCATGGACCCGAATTAAAGTTTCAGGTTGTTCACATCCAACATTATTATCTGTTAACAAATCGACTTGATAAACATCAATAGTTTCCGTTGACAAAGGATATTTCATAGTCTCATTATCTACTTTTTCATACATAGAACTAAGCTTAATAGTTAGAACTTCTTCAAATCAGGATAAAACTATCTTTAATCTCTTACTAAAAAGATTACTTGAGTTATTAGTAGTATAATTTGTTCGATTGCCTAATTTTATATCGCTCTCATTTGATCAAGGTCGACGCAGTTATAAATGCAATTTCTAGCAAAGCTAATACAGATTAGCTTTCTCTCAATACAGCTATTCTTATAGATATAGATGAAAAGGCGACGAGAAATGCTTCGCAAGGTGCACGTCGCCACTATACCTCGCTGTTCTCGTTTTTTGTATACGTGCATGGTTGTATGCACTTTTTTGCTTTTCCAGCAAATTTCTTGTGATACCAGCAAGTGTTTTCTTTTTCTAGATTTCTTACGTTAGATTTACTACGCGATCTTGGTTTAAACTCGCGACTTGGTTTGCCGCTGGAATTTCGTTCGAGTTTGTCGATTCGTTTGCTTAATTCCCGGATTTCTTCCAACAGCCTGTCTTCTCGTGTTGATGTGGCAATTGCACTTACCGGTGCTGGTGTTACCTCTAAGGCTACGTTCACACCAAGCGCGCTTCGCTTAGCCTCTCCCGTGTATCTTAACGCTAAGCGTGATAATGTCATTAAAAGCGATTTTTCTTCATTTATGTATTATAGTTTAATCAATATTTGAGATAAACTTTTTTGTTTCACTCATTTACAAAATGAAAGTCGTGTCTAAAGTATTCAGAAGTTTAGAATTCTCAACTTGGTTCTAGATAATTCTGAAGATTGGCCAGAATCTTTTAAAAATTGATATTTTCTATTCGCCTTAAAAATTTCATTTATGGTAAATTGATAATTTAAAATATATTAGTAAATAATTAATGTAAAAAATCAATATTAATATAGTACTGTATATGAATATTTAATCAGCCAGAAGGTTATGCAAGTAATCTTATTTTTTTCATTTATAATTTAGAATTTGTGTGAATATATAGTTATAAATTTATGAAAAATTATCAATTAACAAAACTCTTAAACTATATTTTTCATCGTCTTATAAACGGAATTTTGTACAATTATGTTATGGTGACTAATTATAATTATGTAGTGCAATTAAATCGTTGTCAAAACCCGAAATTAGTTAAAACCCCATTTGCCAAGTTGAAACTACTGTAATTGGAACACAGCCCGTTCGTGAATTCTAGTATTAACTAGTCAATGCTAGAATTTACTACATTTGTTAGAAACTTCTGGTTTCACTAAAACTTCTCTAGTTAAAACTCGGTATGACTAATGAAAACTAGTATTATCTAAAATTTCTTTTACCAGGATAAGCCTGATATATTTCTTATCGTGCAATCACGCGTTAGAGGGAAAATATAAACATAGTAACTGAAATCTACAAAAGAAATATATTAACGACATGAACATAGTAACTGAAATTTAGAGAAGAAATATATTTATGATGTACATTATTTGCTTCCGCATGAGAAAACTGTTAGAGCATTTAGAGTTGAAGAGAATCCCTTCTTCTTGCGCAAACACCTTTTCGAAATGCAACCTTTCTCGCACACACAATTTGTGTGAACCCTTGTGCTGCATCGCCGCTTTCCTAGCTGCCGTCCTCAAAGAAATATTTGTATCTGGTACCTCTCATCATCAGGAACTTCTCCGGATAAAGGTAAAAATCGATTTACAAAAGATATTTTTTTCATAATCATATTTTGGGCACTCTCTAAATAGTAACAGATACATAAAAGATACAAAACCTACCTGAAATATAATTTATCCACCTTACCATCCTTAGTTCCGATCTTGTGCAGATCATTTTTTTTTCTATCACAACTCCGATCTCCGATGATATTTCGAAAATCTGCCTCGGTTTTGTCCATTTCCGGGATTGGGATTACGATATTATTTCCTACTTCAACAGGGGGTTGGATGGCATCAAAGATACGTTTCATTTTCTTGGCCTGTTTAGACAAATTTTCTTGAGCTTCTCTCCTGGCTGATGTGATGTAAACTCTACTAGGACCAGCCTCATGTTCTTCTTCAGCAAAGGTCTCAGCTTCGATGTGTCGCGCATTCATCTCCTCGATGACTCTCTGGAGTTCGACCTCATTTTCAATATTTCGAAAACATTTGATGGCTAATGTTGAAGTCGCGAGTCCTACTCTTGGATGTATCCCGAACTCGATAGGGCGACTGTTTTATTCTAGAATGAAAGGCTCGGTTTTTCATAAACTGAACAAATTTGTTTTTTTTTTAACAAATTTTAACTAACTGCTTTTAACTAGTAAAAACTCTAAATAATTGTAAGCAAAGCGATTTTTCCGTCAATTCCAATTTTCCCTAAAATGTCTTACTTTTTAGTGAATTCTAATAATGATTAGTTAATTCACGAACGGGCTTTGTTCCAACTAGTTTCAACTAGGCAAATCGGGTTTTGACGGTAACATATGAATATATTTGATTCGAATAATTAAAATGCATCGATTTCTAAATTAAATTCTTTATTAGTATATTTTTATTAAAATTTTTAACTGCTTTTTGCCCTTTCTATTCCAAAATAGATTAACAGAGTATGTATACACGTATAACGTTTTTTCTTATTAATCAGCACCATATTTCTCAAAAATATTATCAGATTTCAATTAATTTCGCGTATTACGCAAATTAATTGAAATCTGTTTTTTTCCTTTCTTTTAGCTGACTTTCCAAAGAAATATGAGGTTTATAATAACAAGAATAATATATATGTAATAAGATCACCTAGTTGTCTACCTGTCAGTCCGTATTCCTCTCTGTCCCTCTGCCTGTTGGATGTGTTCTCAATTAATCATTTTTGAAATAAAAAATAGATTTTCACCAAATTTGGCAGTAATTTTCTACTAATAAATGTCATCTCGATCGCTATCTTTAATTAATCGTTTAAAAATGAGAATATACAAACTTCTAAACCATTCTCCTAATATTTCCTGAACTATTCACTGGATTTTTATAAAATCAACGCTATGGTCGTGCCATTAAAGACGATCTGGATATATTAACGGTTTTTAAACGATGCCAATTTCAATAAATTTCAAATTGTTTGATGGAAGTTTATAAAATTTACCAACAACTAAGTTGATCTGTAGTCCGTTCCACTTTGAGATGGCAGTGATGTCAGAAAATGACGTCGTCTGGTAGCCTAGCACCTAATACTGTATCCTTCCGCCATTAGATAATAAATTATAAATAGCACATTTTCAATAATTTATTCACTGTTTTGTGCATAAACAAATTAATTAAGACGTTTCGCCGAAAAATTTGAAGTCATCGTGTCCCTGATATTAATCTAAATACACTTTATAAAAATTTCTAATTTTATTAGCGTTTTTCCATTTTTTTATTATTTATTAAAATAGTAATTTTCATTCACTCATGTTAAAAGTTATAATAAAAATGACATTATATACTTTTAAATATTTTTATTATTTTTGTTAATACTTAGGAATTGTTTTAATTCTCCCAGCATCGCGATGAACTGTCGAAAAATTAACAGAATAATATCTAACACGATTTGGCTAATTTTTTATCGAAAGGGCGGTTTTAGTCAACCAGGGTTTACGGAAAATATTCGATTACCATAGAATTATGTTGACACTCTTCGCACGAATATCGTCGATGTGGTGGAGTAAGCGGTAAAGTGTTGATCTCGATAATGTCATCGAAAAGATATTGTCGGTATTTGTCTATCAGTAGACGACTTATGATGGGGTATTCATTATAGAAAAAATAGCGATGTGTTTCATACGAATGGCAAATTTAGTAAAATCTTCATATCTACTTAAACGATCTTTCGTGACTTTTCGTTTAAAATACTTGTTTTGTGTCGATACTGCGCCTTCATTCATTTCCTTCCTGATTTTGTAAACAATCCTTACTGATAGTCCGATTAATTCCATTACCAAATCTACGAAGTAAATTGTTGATTTATCAGTGCATTTAGTTCTACCAATCTGCCATAAACGTTAAGTATAATCTGCTTCGCTCGACTACGAAGAATCTTTCCTCTGACATTATCCTTCACGCAAGAAAAAGACACCATCTTGCTTTTAGAATAATTTCAAATACGAATATTCTCGATTACGAAATTTTTTAATTTCGTCTTTTTCTATCCTCAGATTTTTTATAATATCGAGGGATAGAATACGAATTACGATTGCAGGGAGACTTTGAAACTTTATATATGAAACTATTTTGATCAATATTTCTTCTGGCGGACGAACTATAACCGCTTCACTCGTGACGTCACTGCCATTCAAAGTGGAACAGACTATTAGCAAACTATGTTCCGCGGAAATTCAATAAGTGTTCCGTAAAAGATTTTGAAAATTAATATAAGCCTCATATAGGCCTAATATATCAGAATAATTTTGATTGTTTTCCTATCTTGTATGAATTTTTAAATGAAATAAATTTTAAAGTAGATGGCAAAGTTTCCAACGTACTTTTAGAACACTTGCGTGACTTACTATCAACCCTTTGGGAACATTTTCCAAAATTCGATGAGAACAATTCCTGAGTTCGGAATCCATTTACAGTGATAGCTAAGCCAACAAGCTTCAACACAAATCATTACGAAAATCTAATTTGAATTAATTACTGACTCTGATTTAAAACAAAAATACAAGGAATTGCCATTAAATGATTTCTGGACAAATTTAATAGAAGAGTACTCCAGTTGCTATTCGTATTTCGGTTCTTTTTGAAAGGCGTAATTATGTGAGGAAGGATTTTCATATTATGCTGCTCAAATCAAAGTCAGGAACAGACTCGATTCTCTACTGGATATGAGAATTCAGCTTTCTAATATTATGCCTGATATAAAAAGAATTTGAAATTCAAAGACCCAAAAACATTGAAGCCACTAAGAATATAATTTTACTATATACAGTACATATATACGCCAGTTTATTTTACTATTTTCAAGTGTTTTATTTTACATAATTACAATTTGATAATAAATGTTTTTGTTTTGTTTTCTTAGCTCTTATACTTACTTGTCTAATTTATTTATTATTAATATCTACCTATACTATAAAATAAGCTGTTCCGTAAAAATTTCAGGATTTGTGAAGTGTTCCGTCATAGAAAAAGTTTGGGAAACTATAGGATAGGCGTCCTCAAACTTTTTAATCAACCACTCCATTATTTAATAAAATAAAATAGATGCATGTATCGATAAAGAATAATAGCAGTTAACCCATACAACAAATTTATACATATATTACGACAAGCAAAAAATCTGCACCCCTGAAAATTTCTTACACAATACAGTGGTGCCTCGCAATTCGACGTCCCGCAATTTGACATTTGAGTTTCGCGGGTTTGAATTCGTTAGAATAGTATATAATGTATCAAAAGGGCGAAATCATCCATTTTTGGATACTGTTGTTTTGTTTTTTCACACAAGAACTTCAAAAGTATTAAGACCGTTTTGGTAAAAAATTTCTTATGATTTAATTAAAATACTGTGCCTAGTTGAAACTGGAGTCGCTAGTTTATTTTATATAATTACAAATTCATAAAAAATGTTTGTTTTGTCTAATTTATTTATTTATTAATATCTAACTATACTATAAAATAACCAAAGTGTTCCGTAAAAATTTCAGGATTTGTGAAGTGTTCCGTCATAGAAAAAGTTTGGGAAACTATAGGATAGGCGTCCTCAAACTTTTTAATCAACCACTCCATTATTTAATAAAATAAAATAGATGCATGTATCGATAAAGAATAATAGCAGTTAACCCATACAACAAATTTATACATATATTACGACAAGCAAAAAATCTGCACCCCTGAAAATTTCTTACACAATACAGTGGTGCCTCGCAATTCGACGTCCCGCAATTTGACATTTGAGTTTCGCGGGTTTGCGCATGCGCATGCATGGAATTCTGTGATATTATTTGCCATTTGTCAGTTGTTTTTGGGCTACTTTGGTGTTTGGCCATGTTGTTTGTGTTAATTTTCAATTCTACATTTTTCAGAAAGTGAAAAATTTGTAATTATTATTTTTTTGAGTGAGATGTAACGATGGGTTCAAAGAGAACTGACCAGAGGAATAATTCCGAAAAGAAGAACACTCTTTAGATACGTAAATTAGCATTTACCTTAATTTTAACCCTTTAAAGCCAATCACCATTGAGTGCACAAAGCGTCACGACGTGTCCAGTTGCCAAGACGCGTCGCATTGCCTCGCGTTCCTACTTACGATACTTGCGTTTAAAGTCTACTTTGCAAAACCCGTTCTGCACTTATCCCACTCCACCTTATATGGCAGTGCCGTATCTAGGGTGAAGCGAATGAGGCAGTCATCTCGGAGGAAAATTATAAGGGGGCTAAAAAATGCAGTTGCAATTTCACACATAAGCTTAATTACATTTACCTTGACAATATTTCGTGCTATAGCGTCGTTCTACAAATTACATAATGGAGTCTAAAGCTAATAAAATTAATTACTTGATAAACAATTAGTAATGATTTTGCCTCGTTAAAAAAAAGAAGAATTATGGTTCATATTTATTATATTAAATAGAATTCATTTTTATTATATACATAAATGAAGAGTGTGATCCCAAAACACGTTCAGTCCATTTTTGTTAATTTTCAGTAAAGCAAAATACGAATTGAGAAAATATTTCATATGGGAATGATTATCTACTATCAGATATCTGTTTCTAATTCCCATTTAAGTATCTCTTTAGAAAAATAAGTTTTGCTTGCTTTGAATCTTATGGAATTGTTCCCATACCTTTTTTTACTAGTTTTGCAAAAAACATTGACAATGCACAAAATATCTATGGACAAAATATATATGTATAACATATTTTTTGAATCAGTTTAAAAAACCATTTAAAAAGAGAAAAATGTACAAAAGTATATATCAAAGTTATATGTCTTATACTAGAATTAAAATTAAGTGATTAATGATACAGTAAGATCCCACTTAACGGTGCCCCGTTTAATGCTGTTTCGATATAATGCAGTTTTTTCGAATTCTGTATTTTTATTGATTCACTTTGGTATGGTTTTTCAAACTGTTATTCGTTTGATCATAAATCAGAATTAAGAATCAATTAAAGATCGTTCAATTAATTAAGATAATTAAGCTTATACTATGTTTAATACTTTAAAATGAGATCAATGTATTTATGAATTCATTAAGTTTTTAAAAAAAGTCAAAAACAATTCTGCTTACACAATCAGTAATTTTGTTTAAAGGCTTTCTATAAGATATTTAAATAAGATTATCTTTACTGTAAATATAAAAATAAACGAAGCAAAAACACTAAGTTTCTATTTGTCCGGATTTAGATATAATCTAAGTTTTCTTGATTTTAGCGTAGATAATCTAGTTAAAGTTCAGATTATCTCATAACAAAATCAGATAAGAAAATCGGGATGCAGAAAAATTTATACTTTTCCCCCCTTTTTTCTTCCTCCGGGATAATGTTATTAGAGATATGCTAAGATAATCAGAAATTCTGAATTCTTTTTTAGGAATTTATCTTATTCGGTAATCGATTGGACAAATTTATAGCCTATCGAATTCTTTATCAGGAAAGAAAGGAAAAGGGGAAAAAATTCACCAAGAAAATAATACAGTAACTCCAGTGGAAATTTAACAATTTTTCCAAAAATGTTTTCTTCAGAAAATCGCATTTTCTTCTGAATGAAAGAATCAAGAATATAAAACATAAAAGACTACATCAGGTACAATTTTCCTTTTTTTATTTTATTTTTTCTTATTTTTAGTAGAACTACTACTAAGATATTTTAATTTTCTGTTTCAAAATTCCAAAATTAATTCAACTGCAGGTAATTTAAAAAAAGAAATGTTGTTTAAAAACATTTCAAACATTTCAAAGTAAAAATTTTTAAGTAAACAGCTAAAATTTTAAAAATATTTTTATGTATACTATTTAAATATTGATGCGTAGCGCATTCTCTAGAGTTAACATATTGAGAGGAATACAATGCAGTATTGTACTCGAAATACGATGATGTACTTAAAAAGTTTCAGTTTTTTATAATGCTAGATTTAATCTGTTACCTTTGATAATTTATCTCAATGTAACTTAAATTGTTTCAATAAATATATTCCCTGCTTACAGGCTAATAAAGAGGAACTATCAAAGTAAAAGAGAGAAAAATCGATTCGTTATAGAGTTTATATTAGAATAAATTTAAACAAACACAGGATTTTTAACATTGAACTTGAATGATCTACAATTAAGGATTTATAACAACATAAGATATAAATTTTTTCCTGTTTTATATTTAAAACATTTAATAAGAAAAGCACGAAGTTACTCACGTTATAAACACAAAAAAATATTAGAAATCATATAAATTTTTGTAGAAAAGACAAATACTGTATATTAATCTAAAGTTCTTACTAACATGACATATATATTTCTCTATATAGAATTTTCTATAGATATAAAATTAAAAATTCTATATCTTGCTTTATTTAAATATCTTATAGAAGGAAAGCAGATACAGAATTTTTAATTCTATATCTGTTTTCCTTCTTATCTTTGTTTTCTTCTATAAATATAGAATTCTATTACAGCCCTAAAGGATGCCAAAATTCAGCTTACCCAGAGTGCCAATTATTGTAGTACTGGCCTTATAATAATTATTATGAAAATGAGCCAGGTGCACTAATTAATCTCATTCTATTGGCATAATTGCAGAAATTAATATTATAATGAATTGGCATGATTGCAAAATGAGAGGGAGTATGAACTCTTTGCTAAATTTAAATCCAAATTTATGCAATGATTTCTCATATTGGAAGAAAATAAAGATATAGAAAAATAGCTAACCTGTTATAAGGATTCACTTCTCCTTAGCTAAACTTTTATGTTAGCACTGCATCACTTATTATATTAGTTTTGTAAGTTTTATCTCATACCTATTGTATAATTCAGAGGAAAAATAACCGTAACAGTGAGATAACAATTTAAAACTGTTTATCATTCGATAATAGATAGTTAGGTAGAATTTTGAAGCGTCATGAAGTACAAATAGAAATATAGCATTTTGATATTTTTTTATTTTATCTTAAATTTCGCAATAAAATATTTTCCATATAAGTTTACGCCACAGTTACAACTCAGAAGTTCGCTTTAAACTATTGCGTCTATTATCGTAACTTCTTTAAACTTTTATAAATTTTAGATCAAAAAAAATTTCATAAATTTTTCAGAGATATGATTATCAACATTTACAGTATGCAAATCAAAAATTAATATAAATTTGAATAATTAAATTCAATTCTCTGATTTGATAAATTATCTATATATTGTAATTGCCAAGAATTTTGAAAATTATTTGTTAATTTTATACAATATTTTTAATTTTAGCGAAAAATTCGTCAAAGCAGTTTAAGAAATACTTATTTGTAATAAATAACGACTTTATTAGAATTATTATTTCATAAATTTTAATTATTAGATTATTTTTTATATTTAATATTTAAACTACCATATATATAGAGAGAGTAAAATTACATTCTTAATGGCTTCGATATTTTTGGTTCTTTGAATTACAGGTTCTTTTTAGATCAGGCATAATATTAAATAGCTGAATTCTCATATCGCGTATCTGGTATAGCATCGAATCTCTTCCTATATTTTGATTTGTTTGAAGCATAATATGAAAATCCTGCCTCAAATAAATAAATCTTTCTAAAAGGAAGCAAAACACAAATAGATAGTTTTGACACATTGGTAGTACTCTTCTGTTAAATTTGCCCAGAAATCATTTAATGGAATTCCTTGTATTTTTTTTTTTTTTAATCAGAGTCATTAATTAATTCAATTAGATTTTCATAATTGTTTGCGCTGAAGCCTGTTGGCTTAGCTATCATTGTAAATGGATTCCAAATTCAAGAATTGTCCTCATCGGATTTTGGAAAATATTGAAAAAGGGTTGATTTTAAGTCACGCTAAAATTACTTTAGAATTTATTTCATTTAAAAATTCATACAAGATGGGAAAACAATCAAAATTATTCTGATATATCATATGAGGCTTATATTAATTTTCATAATTTCTTACTGAACACTTATTTACCTTCCGTGGAACATAGTTTGGGAAACGCTAGTGTGGAGACTGCAACGTTAGGTTTCTTTCGATATATAGATATACTATATAGATCCAGTATATTCTGTTCAAAAATAAGTTTAAGTATGTTAAAGTCATACAGTATGATGTTTGCATTACTTCTTATGATTGTATATAATGTATATCATTCGATGATGATAAATAATTCGTAATGCAATATAAGAATAGAAAATTCAAATTTTGAAATATATGATTTTTTCATTTTTAGTTTGTTTTCTATAGTATTCATTATCGAATAATGTATCAATTTCAAATAATTAATCTTTATTACAATCTTCAATTTTTCATTTTTTTTAAAAAAGTTAAAAAATTGAATTATAAAATATATAAGTTAGTATCTTTTAATTATGTCAAACAAAAAATTAACAGATGGATAAAAATAAGATAAGAAGTTGCAGTTAAAATAAAGTAAAAATGATAAGATTTATAAAATCTTCTTTCAACATAATTTTAAACGTTTCTCAAGCATAATAAGCAATTTTTTTTTTCCAACAAGATGAATAAATATGTAACACAAATATTACTAAATTTCTTGCATTAAATATTGAAAAGTGTGGGGCTTGGTTCCAGCTATATTGAAATTATTAAAATTCCATAAATTGCTGCTTCAAATATTATTATTTATTTATACTATTCAATTATTTATGATTTTTAACTTTGCATTTGAGTGCGTTGTTTAATTTTTATTGTTAACAAGCGATGGTTAGAAAATGGGCCAGTTGCTCAAATGAATCTCTCAGGCTGTTTTCTCGAATGACGCGGTTGTGCATATGACCCAATCGCTATAATGAACCTCAATCGTCATATGGGATGTAGGCGACGTATCAAAAGCAGTAAAATAGCGACAATTTGCGTCCTTCCTGATATTATAAATGCGTAAAATTTTATCGCATTGTTCGATTCAATAAGATTTATATTGATTCCACATTGCGCCCACGCGTCGCATTGCATCACAATCTGCACGATTCTATAGGACTAGTAAGTGTCAATAATGTATCGCATGAAGTGTCCTATTAGTCGAAGATACAACGAATTAAACAAAATAACATTTTAATTAATATCTGTGGTCTGAAACTATTGCGTTGATACATCGAAATCATTTTACTACGGAGAGTAGTAGGTGAATTTATAGCGAATTACCAATGTACTATATAGAATATAATTGGTCATTTAAGTTATAGCTTTGAAGACTAAAGCCTTCCGCTAACAATGTCCATCAATCTGCAAAAAACATCCATATAACACTGAATATAAATAAAAACAGTATATTTACTATGAAAAGGCTATTCAAGAAATTTTGAAGCTTCTTCTGCATTTAAGTTATTTAAATATTAATTTCTTAAAGTTTGAAATGTTCATAATTTAATTATAACTTTCTTAAATTAACTTTGCATATGTGGAATATATTTTATGCTTTCTCATTATGGATCTATCCTCACATTACGAATATCTCTAATGTAACAATAATAAATAGAAATTAATACCATTGAAAGCATTAAAAATAGATCATATTTGATAAATTAACTGGAAACCTAAATTTTTATCTCATACTCATTCATATTCTGTTGCATATGCGGATTACAAACATTACTAGTTTTCATTCAAACGTATCTGCATTTTAACATTCTAACTTTTTCCACCCAGATGAATTAATTTTATTTAGCATTGATATTTTAGTTGGCATTGATTTTTTTCTCTTGTAAGTGAAACAGTCAAAATTGAGGTTTCTTTTTTTTGTTGATATCGGTTGCTATTGCCACTTTCGTTACAATTTCCGTTTTAGCATTATTACTATTGTATCAAATGCTTTCTTATTATCGAGTCCCATTTTTATCTAAACTGAATTATCCTTATCATCAGCCATTAAAACATCCATCTTCCAAAATAATTCCATTAACACAATAACTGCACAATTCTGATAAAGCAATCAAATTATTTTAAAATTTATTTATTATTGTTATTATTAATATTATTATTAAATATTTTTTTATAAAAAATAAAATGATATCTATTAACGTTCTCTTCGTGCAATAGATACCGTGTTGAGTAAATCTATATTGTAAATCAAGTTTTATTTTAGAAATAAAAAATGAATAAAATTTTTTTTTTCATTTCTTCAGCTTACCGTGATTAGCAGAAGTACCGCAAGTGCTACTTGTTGGTGCTTTTTTATAAGTAGCACTGTTCATTGTTAACTTTCTTACATTTTTATCGGGATGAAAAATAATGATGTAAATTTTAGGTGAAAAAAGACAGAACAATGCGACATACGCACTTAAAGAAATGGATACACACAATGTCGTTATTTGTATCTGAAATAAAGAAAAAAATACAATTAAGAAATTCGAACATTTTTCCAACATAAAATATAAATAAATTTAAAGATCTCTTTAATAATTATAAAATAATGAGAAAATATACGAATGTTACGTGACTCCATCTATTATATCGCATAAAAGTAAAACAAATTATCTATTTTTTCACATTATTAATTAATTTTTTAATCATAAAAAAATTGTTTTTTAATAATTCTCATTATATATTATAGTGATCTAATAAATTTTAACATTTAAAAGTAAAATCATTAATTATTGCATTTAATTAATATCTTAAAATGCTAATTTTTTAATAATGCTTATAAAAATAAAAATAATAATCATGATTTTTTTAATCTTTAATAAAATTCCGATTTAACAATGGTTATTAACATTAATAATGTTGCAGAAACAATATAACATATGATCTATAAAATGTGCACAAATAATAAAGACTGTTAAACTTAAATATAATCAAATTTAATAATCCAATATTTCTCAAACAAGATTTTTTTTTTATTAAATTCTATAATTATCAAATAAAAAAAGTTTATCCTTTTCTTCAAAGTAAACAGTAGAAAGTTTTGTTCGTAGCCTTTTTCAAAAAAATTAAATTTTTCTATATCAAGCACAATCAAGGATAATGGAGGAAGATGAAGTAATCCCATCCTCTCAAAACTAAGTAGAGTAAAGAATGGGTGGTTTGTGTTAGAGTGAGATGGATATGTCAACAAGTAGCTCTTGAATGTCTTTAAGGATCGCTTTCTTCCTTAATAGATCTTACCCTCTTCGCATATTTTCTTTATCCACATACTTCTTAGAGTAAATTTTAGTGTGATTGTGTTCAAAAAAAACTTAACTTAAAATTTTAAAATAATATTAATCACAGGATAAAGTTATAATATTATTTATATTAAAATAATCTTATAAGAAATTAAAAATAAATTTATCAATGATTATTTGAATATAGACCGTATTAGAATTTAATTATTACAAAATAAATTTTTATGTTTAAATTAATATAATAATAAAAAGTAAATATGTGATAACAAGAATAAATATTTAAATATAGACCTAATTAAATTTATCAGAAGTAATTCTTTTTTTTATTGAATAAACTGCATAAAACAGAGATTATGTTGCATATTATATTGAGTAGAGTAATATTTCATGATCATTAATAATTAATGACGTTGATTAATTATAAAATCCGGCCATTATTAACAACATTTTTGATTAATATTAATAGGTGTATCGTTTTACTCTACTGTTCTAATTTTATGTAATAAAATTCTTTTTTCATTTTAAATATTAATAAATTCTCTTACAAAATAACTGCTATTATAAATTAATCCTGTTTTTATTGCTACCCTTAAATATTGTTATCACGTTACATGTTCTTCTTAAAACTATTTTTCATTTTGTCAGATTATATAATTTATACCCTAAAAAATATAGATAATTTTGTGATTTTTTTACAGTTTATGTGCATGCATATATCAACATTCAATGTTGATATATGCATGCAATGAAAGAAATCTCTTGTTTTGAGTGTAGCTATTGAATTGTGTATCATAATCAATAGTAACATTCAAAATAAGAGATTCCGTAGTTTGAATGTTGATATATGCATGCAAATAAATGACAGAAAATTGTAAAAAACAAATCACAAAATTATATTATTTAAAGTATAAATAATATGAAAAGATGAAATATAGTTTTAGAAGTTTTATTTTATTCTTATAAATATGCAAATAAATTCGTGCACATAAATGAAGCAATAGAATAAATATATACAGTATATTCTGTTAATTAGAAATTAATGTAATTTTAATTCATTCACATACGTAGATAAACTTTCTTTAAAAAATTCCATAAAATAGTTTTATGGAAATTCTCCATTCTACAGAAATATGTAGCATCATAATTACTTTTTAGCCTATTTCCGGAGGAAATGGAGGTTTATAAGATCGAACAAAGTTCTGTTTTTCTGTTTCTGTCTGTGTGGTCCCTCCACTAAATTACTTTTGAACTGATTAGCAGATTTTCATGAAATTCGGTAGTATGTTCTGCCATTAAAGGACACCTTAACGCCGCATAATTAAATCCTATATGATCGACTAATCCTGTAAGACGTAATTTCATTTTTATTGCAATTTTGAAATTTATATAATTGACAATAGGTGGCGTTAAGTGTTAGCAGTGTAGTGTATTATATGGCTTGCTTGTTTTCTTATCACAACACTGTGTTTCAATATGCATCAATGGCGTCACAACTCTGATTTGACATATCATGATGCAATAATGGATGACGTCGCATATCGATAATTTATGACGTTGAGATGACGTAACAATATATGACGTCATTATGGCATCTATACTGATTAAATTAGCATGAAAATTTGCAAACAAAATCAATGGATTCAAAATGTTAAATAACTGAAAATAACGGACATCTTCGAAAAGTAGGGAAATTTTTAGTTCTTTCTCAAAGTTGTTAAATTCTTCAATTCAGTTTTAATACTTATAGAGATGCAAGTTTTCATATTTGGGTGAATTTTTCTATTTTAGATCGGGATTAAATCCTTAGGGGGAAAAAAAAAAGATTAATTAAAGTTTACAAATTTCAAACTTGTTATTTGATTCTATGCTAGAATTTGTTTTCTTTCTTTTTTTTTTCCTTTTAATTATCATAGCGATACAGTATTTATTATAATAGAATAGTTTTATGACCAACTATTCTATTCTAAGTTTAATTTTTAATTAATTTATTAATGTCTAATAAAATTTTATTTTATTAGACATTAAAAAATTCCACTGTTTGTATAACAAAAATTTGATCATTAAGATAAAATAATGATAATGATATTTGAGTAAAATCTATTTAAAATAATTTATTATTTAAGTTGCCTAGGAAATTTTTTTTTTAATTTATTAAATAATATAACTGCAAGTAGATCGGAAGAGCGTCGACGTGACGTGTGATGTAATGTCCCGGATTCTATCAGAAAAAATATGGTAACCCTAGTGATAGGTATTTTGATAAATAGTAAGAGTCAAAGGTAATAGTATAAGTTGGTATTGCCAATGAGATATTGAAATTCAATGGAAAATTTGGTACGAATTAGATATGACAACTGTATAAGTTGTGTTATTTGACTGATTAGACTAAAGCTATGATTAGTTCCAATGATTTGAAAAAGATTTTTTGATGAAGTTTAAAGTTCACTAAAGATTGTCCACACATAGTGGGTTGATTATCAGGTGAAGCACAAGGTTTAGAACCTAATCTATTAACCCATCTTTTGAATTTGATAGCTGATCCCATAGCAAGTGTAGTCATCCCATACTGGAGTTTAAAATAATCCTGTTACTTGGTAATTTTCAACTGGAAAGAGGCATAAAATAAGAGAGAGACTATACCAAGCAATACTAATATAGATATTAATATTAGAGCTATTTTCTTTTATTGCATTTAATTCATGAATTTTTCAATTTTTGCACTACACTGATAACATTTTTCATACTTTTTATCACTTTTCCTTCAAACTATCGATCCATTTCAAGGATACAATGTTTATAATGAATCTCTGTCACAATTAATATATAATGCACCAATTCATCACACATGATAAATGTTTATTTCTAAATGAAAAAATATTCCTCAAAAAAAAAAAAATAAATAAATAAATAAAAATATGATGATTTTAAAATAAAAAATGACATTACCTCAAGAAGAGATTTCTTTTTCATTGGAATAGAAGAAAAATCATTAATTATATCACTCCCTGGCCAATACTGTTCACTATCTTTTATATTTGTATTAACAGAATAAATTGTATTTTTAGTATTGATTTCAATCACTGTATTATGAAGAATTGGTTTACCAAATTTAGTACTATCATATACATCCAAAACAGGAAAATTTGTAGCCTGGTTTCCATTACTTTTCATACTGATCAATAATTTTATATTTTCTTCAATGTTGAGAGAAAACAAATTCATATCTCTAATTTCAACTGCTACAGTACTAGTATTTAATAAATCATTAAAATCAGATTTAGAAGAATTTGTACTATCATTCTTTACAGTAATCTGTCCAAGATGCACAACAAGAACATCAGAACTACATGGTGTTGAAGGAAGAACAATGACTGGAGTATGTAAAAGTATGTCCAATCTGTTAAAAAAAAATATTTAATTCAAAATTTTATTCAAATAATTCAAATACTAATTTGTTCAAATTATTTATTTTATACATCTGTATAAACTAGTTAAATAAATTGACTGAAAGAAATCAATAAGAATTATAATTTTATGGTTTCTTTATGAAAATCTTTAAACTTTTAATAATATATTTTACATAAGTACCTATAAAGATAGTCCTTGACTTACAACAGAGTTCTATTTGAACCCTGTCGTTGTAAGTTGGAAAGATTATACATCTGAAATGTACAAACTTTATGGATTACCCACTACAAATATTTATTATTACACTCTACTTTATCATAATAATTCTTAATAAACACAAAAATACAAAAACTAGACATAAAAAGAATGTTTTCTGTCAATGCCTATCAGAGGAGAACAAGAGGTGTGGCAACTAATATTTTTGAGGCTCTTCAAGGGCCTCAAAAATATTAGTTGTTCTGGGCCTCACATTTTTCCTGAAAAGTACTACTCTCTGTATATCACACCATTGGTCAGAGACTTGAACCCATTATCAACTGCATCAACCAATCACAGAATTTATCAATGACATCACCATCATAAGTACAAATGATCGTAAATCAAGGTGATTGTAAGTCAAGGACTAGCTATATTTAAAAATTTTAATTATTATTAATTATAATTAGCAATTGAATATAGTAAAAAATATATATATAAAAAATTTTATTAATGTTAAGTAATATTACAGCCATTCTATTTAAAAACATCTTTCAAATGAAGATAATATCTTTCATGTATGATAGTTTCAAATATCATTATATTGTAATAGAACCTTATGGAAACATCAAAATTAATACTCATATAGCTAGAAATAAAAAGAAATGATACACAAAAATTTGATACTCTAATATTTTGTTTTTCAAATATTTTGTAGATAAAAAATAAAGTGGCAAAAATAATAAACTTTCATCCATGAAAAATTTATTTTAAAATCTTTTCAAGTGACTAATATTGCAGATATATGATCATAAAAATTTCAAGATTTATCATTTATTTCAAATAAATACATGCATCATTTTTATGTCCTGTCAATCTTCAAAGCAATTTTTCTAGATGATATTTAATGTTTCTGAAACAATGCTGGAAGTCTTCAATTGTGATGTGATAAAGTTCTGTCTTATTATTATTGATGCTTGAAATGCCATTAAATCTTCCTTTTAGCTACATTTTGTTTTCGGAAACAGGAAAAAAAATAAAGATTGGATGAACATAAAAAGTATGATATCATAGGAATGTTTTTCTTCTAAACATCTTCAAATAGCAAGAGCAATAAGGTGAAGATATATTGTAATGAGGCAGGAACAATTGATTATTTTCCCATAGCTCATAGCAATTTTTCTTAATTTTCTCTCTCAATCAAATTAAATATCTAAGAGACGTAATAATTGTTTTACCACAAGGGCACAAATTCTGATGACTAATGCTTTTTGCATTAAAAAAGCACAAATTGTATAGCTTCACACTTAACTGACACATCTGAATGCCTTTTGATATAGTGAGATTGTGAAGAACTGAAATTATCCTATTTATCTAATTTTATATTATTTTTATGGTTATAATAATAATCATAAAAATAATATAAAATCAGATAAATAAGATAATTTCATTTAAACAATTAAATTAGCTTTCACTCCTTCAAGCCTCATTATTAGAAAATACATGTTAGGGGATGGAAATATCTTCCAAAAACATTTATTTGGAAAATGATATCTAATCTGCATATCATCACTACTGATTCAAATGGATATCTCAGAAATTGAGTTAAAGATTAGTCTCTTTTGGACAAATAATTAATGGAAAATTATAAAAATAAATTGTAAAGAAAATGATATGAAATGTTAAGATATTTATAAACAAAAAACTATTGATTGAAAATTTATGCAAAATATAAATATTTATGTAATAAATTTATGAGCTGACTTGTTAATTTTATGTAAAGTTACTATTTAATACTTGAAAACAATTAAAGCAGTAAACGTAGGAGATGAAAAAACAATTTATTTGGAGAATGTTTTCGGCTATTCGATAGCCATCATCAGTCAAACGTATACAATAGAACAAAACATATTAATAGATTTTGTTCTATTATATACGTTTGACTGATGATGGCTATCGAATAGCTGAAAACGTACGTTTTCCAAATAAATTTTTTCATCTCCTACGTTTAGTGCTTTAATTGTTTTCAAGTATAGTAATAGTAGGATGAATTATTATATGTTACTATTTAACTCTGATGCATAGAGAAGCTGAGATGAAACATAGTTATTAGTGATGTTAAGTTCTTTCTCTACAAAATGACTAGCTTGTTTGCTCTTTTCTATGTTGGAGATGGAGAATATTTGATTTAATCTATTCTTTAAGTTTAATTATTGTCTGGATTAATAAATTCATCGTTGGTTTGATTTATTTGTGGATTAAAACAAGTTGTTGCTAACTTGTTTTGACTTTTCTTCCTGTTTGAAATAAAGTGATTTTTTTGAAATTAAGCTGTAAATGTTGTTTATTTGAATAAATTAATTTCATAATGACTAATGTACACTTCTTACTTTAGTTAATAAAAACACAACTCAAAAGCCAAATAGTAAGAAAAATCATTTAATCAAAAACGTTTTCGGCTATCCACGTAACCTGCCTCAGTTATAATACACAGATCAGAGAAGTTTCTCTCCCTCATCATACCAAGTCAGGAACCAATCAGTGTCCGGTTCCTAACATCAACAAACTCCAGTTGGACAGTCACCATTCAAATACATTAATAAGAAAACCCGACAAAACGTTTACAACTAACATTACAATACAACATCTTTACAACATATAGAACATTTTTACATATAAACCAAATATAATACATATAAAACATTTTAAAATAACGTTAAACCAATTACAATAATCATTAATCTTCAATATATAGGTATATGTATAGGTATATGACGAACATGAAAATAAACTAAAAAATAAAAATAGTAACTGTAAAACCCGCCATAGGAAACCTAGAACATAATAAAGAGGTACCCAAAACAAATCCGCGGTAAACCGCCATAAGGTCCACCCCCAAACCGCTTGTAAGACCTTTGACTAAAACAAACCACAAAGGTCACTTTCGCTACAAATCTGTCCTACAGAATCGTATTCCTAGTTGGATACAGCCATCAACATCCTCTCCTTCTACGATGAACAGATGGTTGAAATCTACCCCTTACCCACACATACGACCTTTAACTAAAACAAACACCATAGGTCACTGTCGCTATAAAACTGTCCTTACAGAAGCATACTCTAAGCCGGGTATAACAATCAACATTCTTCCCATCTATACCGCACCGCATCACAAAGTAATAAAATCACAATAATTATACACATATAACAACAAGTTTCACAAATTAAATACAAATTAATATTAATACATTAATGTCTAGAAATAATAATAACATCAAAATCTACAAAATTCTATAAACTAGGAAAATCATAAATTGAAATCAGCCAAATATCCCTACGAATCTACATCACGTCATAGGACAAATTTACAGACACTACAAAAATATCATACATTACCGTAAAATAACCATAACCGGAACTTCCGTAATCACAAACAATGAGTCTAACACTAAGTTGCAGACTACAAGGTTCTTAATAACATCAAAGATTACATACAAATTAATACAATAAAATCCGAATATACTAATAAAATCAAAATCTATAAAATTAAATTAACTAGAAAATCTTAAAATTGAAACCAACATAATATTATCCCTACGAATCTAAACAGTGTCGTAGGACATAATTTACAAACATAAAAATAATACATTACCGTATAATAATAATAGCTAGAACTGCCGTAGGCTTAGATCGCGAGTCTAATACCAATCTGCAGATTAAGAAGTTCTTAAAAACACAAATAAAAAGAAAGTACATCCAAAGATATAATATAATACGCTACTCGTAAACAATATTATGCACAGGTGCCCGACTAAAATTTTCAAAACTACAAAAATAATACAGTATATTACATAAAAACAATACCAAACCCAGAATTCCGTTAGGCACGGGGCCACACCTATTTAAATTACTCAGCAAGCCAGGCCCAGGCTGGGGGGAGCACAAGCGAATCTTTGTAATTTATAACATGCCTGGTTTTGCCTAGGGAGTGAATAGCAAGGGTCTCCAATATTTTGCCCTCTCGGATCCCTCTTGCACTTTTCAAAATTTTTATTTGATCCCACAAAATAGTGAGGTCATGTTCAACAGCCCTCTGCGCTAAGGCCGTGCCCATTTCCCCTTTACGGATTGCATTATGATGTTCATTAATGCGTTTTTTGATAGGCCGGCCAGTAAAACCGACATACCACTCTTCCCTTCCCAGACTGTTGTTAAAGCACGGAACTTCATACACACCGGACAAATTACTGGCTTGGTCTTCATCGTTCCGTATCAGGTCGAAAACCGTGCTGTTCCTTTTTAGCGCTATCGGAAATCCCATATGTTTTTCTAACAGCGGCATAAGCTTCCGGGTAATGGGGTTGAGATCAATCCCACAATAATTAGATTTAGGTTTACGAGGCCGCCTATCAGACAACGACCATTTGACTTTCTTATAAACTCCTAAAATCTAGTAAAGTCTGTACCCACTTAGTAAACCTTGCTGGAGAATCGTCCCTACCTCTACGTACCTACTCTCTTGGTGAGAGCAATGGCAGAAGGCTCTCCTAAATAGGGACCGGAATGCCGCCGCTTTATACTCCCATGGGTCTGGGGAACAAGCAGGGATAAAGATCGGAGAATAGGTCGGTTTGCGGTAAACCTTCGTAAAGTATTCCCCATTATGGATCGAAATAA
>AYEL01084135.1:0-50219 GCA_000484575.1 Olivierus martensii
TATGTGTGGGTAAGGGGTAGATTTCAACCATCTGTTCATCGTAGAAGGAGAGGATGTTGATGGCTGTATCCAACTAGGAATACGATTCTGTAGGACAGATTTGTAGCGAAAGTGACCTTTGTGGTTTGTTTTAGTCAAAGGTCTTACAAGCGGTTTGGGGTGGACCTTATGGCGGTTTACCGCGGATTTGTTTTGGGTACCTGTTTATTATGTTCTGGGTTTCCTAAGGCGGGTTTTACAGTTACTATTTTTATTTTTTATTTTTAGTTTATTTTCATGTTCATCATATACCTATACATATACCTATATATTGAAGTTTAAAGATTATTGTAATTGGTATAACGTTATTTTAAAATGTTTTATATGTACTATATATGGTTTATATGTAAAATGGTTTATATGTATTATATTTGGTTTATATGTAAAAATGTTTTATATGTTGTAAAGATGTTGTATTGTAATGTTAGTTGTAAACGTTTTGTCGGGTTTTCTTATTAATGTATTTGAATGGTGACTGTCCAACTGAAGTTTGTTGATGTTAGGAACCGGACACTGATTGGTTCCTGACTTGGTATGATGAGGGAGAGAAACTTCTCTGATCTGTGTATTATAACTGAGGCAGGCTACATGGATAGCCGAAAACGTTTTTGATTAAACGATTTTTCTTACTATTTGGCTTTTGAGTTGTGTTTTTAAATTAATTTCATTATTCAACTTTGTTTTTGACAAATAATACATTATTTATAGATGCTAAGTTTGCTAACTTCTACTTGTATTGTTAATTAGTTTTAATATTTTTGTTATTTTGTTCCAACTGTATTATTTCCAGGTAGTTTTTGTGGTAATGTTTCCTAAACCTTTAAAAAAACTATATCATCCAAACAAAGTAAATCTGATTCTCCAAGACCTAGTAAGAAAAAGATTATGATATCTTTGGAATGTAAACTTAACATTATCAAAGATTTTGATAACAGAATGAAAATTTGAATTGGCAAAGAAGTGTTTAAGCTACTGGAATCCACAGTAAGAATAATCATAAAAGATAATGAAATATTTATTGATACGGTGAAAAATGCTCAATCCTTGAACTCAAGAATAATTCAAAAAAAGTCATGGTATTATTGCTGAGATGGAAAAAATGCTGAAATGATGGTGTGATAATTAAGTAAAAGTGAATAATTTTTTACGTAACTCATTTATTTTTTTAATATTTTGTATTAATATGTATAAAGAACTGCAATTTTATTAAATATTTTTCTTCTAAACTAGTGTTTTTGTTAATCCTTGGTCCCAATTAAACCAAATTTATATGTATTTATATGTGAAGTTGTACCCTGACTTATGCGATTTTTGTCAGTCCCACCTATCGTGTATCTTTGGGGTATTACTGTATATAAATTTAGAAATATAAATAAAGTAGGAAAGACAACAAAGCTATATACATAATACAAATTAAATAGTGGCAACATTTATGCATTTACTATGCTATGCCACAAGAATGACATTTAATAACTGAAATTACAGTTGATAACTTCTCTTAGGTAGCTATCAACAGATAAGATTTTTTATCAGGACAATTTTTATAATATTTAACAAATTTTGTAGTACATTAAGCAAATTTAATTACATATTCTAAGCAAATATTTATTAAATTAATCTCAAATTTACTTATATATTTAAATATTTTTAAAATTAAATGTATAAAAAAATGCTTACTTTAGATCTAAGTAAACTTCTTCTTCTGAGAAAATGCTGGGAAGGAAAGAGCTTTTCTCATAATAATTAAATTTCTTAAAAGGAGAAGTATCAATATTTCCATTATAAACAGATATTCCTTCTATACGTTTAGACATAATTCCAATAGCAACTTCTGCTGCTGCTGATTTGATAGAACTAGCAAGAATTGACATATATTCTTTAAATTCAGTTGCACAAGTAGATAATTCATACAATAGTTGAGGAGAATGTGTATAAAATAAAGAAGCCATTCTTATTTTCACTTCAAGTATTTCATTATCAGTTTCTCCTTTAATATAATTTTCTTTTATTTTGGATTTATTATAAAAATCTCTTGTTATAGTAAAAGCAAATGCTTTTTCTGAATCTACAGTGCTATATTTGTTAAGAGGCTTATAAATTTCTAAATTATTTTCATCAACTGATGACAGAACTAAAGGATCTTGACCTACACTTAAAATGCGTTGATGTTTATTTCCATCTGTAATTAAATCCAAAACTTGAAAACCATTTAGAGCTCCTTGAATTTGCATATTAGTTCCTGAAAGAAACATATTTCTTTTTATATGCTATTATTGTGTTTAAAATTTCATTCATGGTTTAGAATTTAAAATATTTAAATTATAAACACTGAAATATTAAAACTTCTAACTTAAACATTAATTGCTTAATCTTATAAACAATATAAAAATCAATTAATCTAGCAATACTAAGCAGAAAATAGCACAAAAACAGTTTATTAAGTGAAATACTTTCGGAAATTTCATCAACAACACAATACCTCATATAGTAAGGAAACTAAATTTATGCATTGAACATCTTATGAACTTATATGATATTCTTAGAACAAATACAAAATTCAAAACTTAATACATTAATTTTAAATACGTATAAGATTTTTTACAAAAAAAATTTAAAAACAAATAATATTTAGATGCTATTATTATTAAATGCTACAGTCTATAGCAAAATCATTTATTTTATATTTATAGCATAGTGCCATCTCTTTCGTTGGCATCTCCACTTGTCGTGGTGAGGGAGCTTGCGCATTCCAAGGATCCTGAGAGCTATGCCAACGGTAGCTTTGCTACTAGTAGGGTCTCCCATGCCGGACAGGTTGAAGGTAAGGGGCCAGACTAAGAGAGTACAACCCAAATTAAGATGTGAGGTATCGTGCTGAGAGTTGAGTGGCACTAGGGTAGTAAAAGATGCAGTGTCTCTAATGATTCCTTCAAGATACCTGGCGAAACCTTGTCATAGTTAGCCTTCCGCCCATATTGAAGGATAACTGGGCAGTGACCTTTTGTGTTTCCTCCAGTTTATCCTTTTATCATGGAAACTGATAAAATTGATAAAACTGTTAAAACTTTTCTGGAGGACTACTTCTCCGCCCCACTGCGAGGTTGGTGGTTCTAGTACCTCATCTGAGGGAGCCGGGGCTACCAATGTGCCCCAGAGCAGTGGGATGGTGCAGCAGTCTCCTGGAGTTCTTATTGTCTCTGGGAGTAAACCTAGTCCACAAAAAGTGCATTTGTCTGGAGGGGCTAGGCGAAAGTGGAGATGGGAAAGCTGCTGGTACCAGTGGTTATTAGCTATCAGGCAGCACTTCTCAACTAGCTTCTTCGTCTGATTCTCTTGTCAATACCCCTGGTGATGGCAAGCGAACCAGATCTGCAGTTTCTACCCCGTCTTCTGAGGAGGTGCAGCCTGCTAAAAGAACCCAGAGCTCTCAGCCTGAGTCATATTCTGAAGCACTGGCTTCTCTTCAGTTGGCCATCATCAAGGAAGGTTATCCAGACTCCAAGATGGTGGCTGATGAGGTTGATCTTATTTTGGGGAGGATCTTGAGTGGTGTGGATGGGATCCCTTTGGGGAGACTTTACCACTGCTCAAAGGCTATACCTTGGTACAATCATTTATACACTCATTATTTTTATACACTCATTTATATTCACTCATTTATACTTATATGAATGAGTTCACCTGTCAGTGTCTCACCCAACTTTTAGATGGGTGTACTCTTGGGCAGGGGATTCGCTTAAGGAAACCTACCCAAGCCTGTGAAGTTGGCTTATCACGCTGCGGATACTCACACAGGATGCAATCCAACTTTTGGCTCGACTTCAAGCATTCAATTCGAGATTCAAGATTGAGAACTGGAGGGTCTTGGGTCATAGCAGGGATGCTAAGGGATAGCGTCTTATTTTGATGGTTGATCTTGCTTCCACAAAGGCCATCAAAGCAGCCAATTTTAAAACTTTTTCTGGGGTCGATCAAGGGACCTTTAAGGTCCCTTGATCGACCCCAGAAAAAGGGAGACAGGCTAGGAGTCCTCATATAGTAAGGAATACATTGTAATTTAGGATCCGATAGCACCTTAGTAAACTTGGAATTAGGATCTGAGAGCACCTTAAAGGTCCTCTCGGATCCTAATTCTAAGTCTGGGAGACCAATAGCTTCAGTGATTGTCCCTGTAAAGGGGCATGAACTGGTCGGGCTTGCCGACAAGGATCAGATTTCCACTACAGGTACCACTGGACTTCTGATACCCATCAACGGAGGAGGACATGGATCTCTGCCAACCTTAGGCACCTGTAGTGTCATGGGTCTGAGGGTGATCCAGATCAATCTCCAGCACTCCCAAACTGCCTCAACTCTTTTGGGTCGGCTGCTATGACCTCACTCATATTCAACAGCCATAGCACTATAAGGGCCTAATACGGGGGCTTCACTGTAAGGAAGGTGAGTTGTTTTCTTTTACTTCTTGTACTTCTGATAGTGATCCTCGGACTTGTGTTTTCGTTAGGAATAACAAATGTGTTTCACCTGTCTAGGATTTCTGTTCTAGGGATCTTACCACTGTTCGGGTGAAGCTTGATGAGAGGGGGCGTTAGTAGAGATTTTATTATTTTCTCTGCTTATTTCCCTTATGATAAAGACGAACTTTCACCCACACCTGAGTTCGGGTTTTTGGTGGAATTTTGTCAAAAGAATCATTTTGATTTATTGGTTGTGTTGATGCTAATTCTCATCATGTGGTTTGGGGTAGCAAAGACATCAACCAAAGGGGAGAGCACCTATTGGAGTTTCTGAGGGTACTAACCTTTTTCATTTTAAATAGGGGTAATAACCAAAATATCACAAACTCTTCAAACTTTACACGTCAATAGGATAATAAAACAGCACTATAAGCAAGGTATTCACAGATTTATTAATCAGAAAAACGTTTTTAGACCTGATTAGAGTCCATCATCAGTTCTACAATACTTAAGAAAGTATTCCAGGTGGAATGCCTTCTTAAGTATTGTAGAACTGATGATGGACTCTAATCAGGTCCGAAAACGTTTTTCCTGATTAATAAATCTGTGAATACCTTGCTTATAGTGCTGTTTTATTATCCAATAGAGGTAATGAACCTACCTTTGTTGTTGTTAACAGAAGGGTGGTCACTGACCTAACATTAGGGACTCAGTATATTTCTGATCTAATTGAGAACTGGCATGTGTCTGGTGAGCCTTCTTCTTCGAATCACAGATATATTTGCTTTAATTTTCAGGGTATGGCACCTAGTCAGATTAGATATAGAGACCCTCGGAGGACTAATTGGGCTTCATTTAGAGAGGACCTTAAATTCAACCTGGGGGGTATACTGAGCAGATTTTGCTCGCTGGTGGATTTAGAGATGACTGTTGACCAGATTCAACAAGCAATTCTCTTATCCTATCATCAAAACTATCCTTTCAGGACTGCTCACTCATCAAGGTGAGTTCCTTGGTGGAATGAACGGCTGGGCGGTCTTAGACATAATGTTAGGAGGCTTTTTAATAAAGCTAAGAGGACTGGTGACTGGGACGCATATAGGAGCACTCTCACTGGCTATAATTAGGCCATTAGAAAGGCTAAAAGATCTTCCTGTAAATGGTATTGTCAGGGAATTGAGGATGTACCTGAGGTATCCAGACTTGTGAAGATAATGTCTAATGGGAATTTTTGCAGAGTTGGTTCTCTTAGGCTGCCTGATGGCAGTATGACTAGTACTTGCAAGGTCTCTTTAAAGGAACTTTTTCAGATACGCTTTCTTGGGTCTACCTTGATTAAGGATTCATCCTGCTCGCAGGTGCAGTCCGACATTGATGGACATGATTACCATGCCAAGAGGGAGGATTGGTGCCTTGTGAGGGGATGATTAATCAGTCTAATATTAGATGGGCTATAAGTGTTTTCAAGCCCTTCAAGTCGGCGGAACCGGATGGTATTTTGCCAGTGTTCTTGCAACAGGGCATTGACGTTCTGCCCTCTCCCCTTTGCAATGTCTTTTGGACCTGTTTGGCCTTTGGCTATTTTCCATGGTCCTGGAGGTAGGTAAGGGTTTCATTTATACCTAAGCCTGGGAGTAATTCTTATACCAAGGCTAAGTCTTATCGTCCGACAGCCTGATGTTTTTCTTATTGAAGATATTAGAGAGGTTGGTGGATAGGTTTGTTAGGGATGGGGCTTTGTCTAAGATCCCCCTTTGTTGCAATCAATTTGCCTATCAATCTGGCAAATTAACTGAGCATGCTCTTCATGAGGTTGTTTTGCTCATTGAAAGGGCTATTGGGTACAAGGAAATTGCCCTTGGAGCTTTCCTTGATATTAAAGAGGTTAAAAGAATTGAACTCAAAGCACTAGATTGCAGTATTTAAGATTTAATGGAAACAAAAATTATAACAAAAAACTCGCTAACGTTTTCGGCTATTACAGCTATCATCAGGCTTAACAAACAGAATATTCAAACAAAAAATATACAGTTTCTATGGTAACCAGTTAAATATTGAAATCGGTTAGACTTCAACATGTGTCTAACCAATTTCAATATTTAACTGGTTACCATAGAAACTGTGTATTTTTTGTTTGGAATATTCTGATTGTTATGCCTGATGATGGCTGTAATAGCCGAAAACGTTAGCGAGTTTTTGTTATAATTTTTGTTTCCATTAAATCTTAAATATTGCAATCTAGTGCTTTGAGTTCAATTCTTTTAATGTAAAGGATATAAGCAGTAAAAAAGTTTTTTCAAGTGTATATTAAAGGGGTTTTGATTCTACTTCTTTTGAGCAAATTAGCCTTGCTGCTTTCAGACATGGAGTCAGCTCAACAATTAATTGCGTTGGACTAGCTCTATACTGAGGATTAGAGTTATTTTCAGCAGACTCTATGATGAGGAACTTAAGATTCTCACCGACAGGGGTTGTTCGCAGGGAATGCTTTCTCCCCTTCTTTGGTGCCTTGTGGTGAATGAGTTATTGACTTTACTCAATGGGAAGGATTTCTTCACTGTTGGATGAACATAGCCATCATTGTAGTGGGGGAATTTCCCAGGACTGTATCTAAGGTCTTTCAGACAGCTCTTAATATAGTTTCTGACTGGTATAATAGGGTTGGAATGTCTGTTAATCTGGTTAAGACTGTTATTGTACCTTTTACTTGAAGACAGTTGGTAGGGTTAACTGAGCTGACCTTCTTTGGGAAAAGGTTGCAGTTTTCCATCCAGGTCAAATACCTTGGCATTATGTTTGACAAGGGTTTGATTTGGAAGCCACACATTGAGTTTGTTGTTGGGAAGGCTTGTAGGGCTCTTTGGGCTTGCAGGGGTATTTTGGGTAACACTTGGGGGCTTAGGCCAGGGCTGTTGTTTTGGATATAATACCAATGGTTGTGAGACTCTTTCTTATTTACGCTGCCAGTGTTTGGTGGCAAAGGGTTTTACTTAAGACTTGCAGGACTGAACTTGATAAGATTCAAAGGTTGGCCTGTTTGAGCATCAGTGGGAATATGAAGACTGCTCCTACTGCTGCTCTTGAGGTCCTCTTGGGCATTCATCCTTTGCATTTGTTTGTTGAGGCGAGTGCCCGGGAGGGCTATTATAGGCTCCACTTTTGAAGACGGATGCACGGGAGGGATATTATAGGCTTCATTCTTCTGGGAGAGGGATTTCTGGGCCCACAAGGTGAAGCATTTATCTTTTGAGTGGGACAGATTACACTGTAACATTCTTGAGATGTTACATAAGTAACATCCCAAGAATGTTACAGTGAGGGATTACATGAGTACCTAGATTTAACTTCTTCCAGCCCTTCACTGTTGTTTTTCCCAGTTTGGAGAGCTGGGGAGGGGGATTTGGGTGCAGTATCAAGGGTGGTTTGGTCTGGTATATGGATGGTTCTAAAACCACTATTGAGATTGGGGAAGGGGTTTACTGTGAGAGGACGCAGATGCTTTATTCCTATTCCCTTGGACAGTTTGCCACTGTCTTCAGGCAGAAATTTTTGCTATTTTTGCATGTGTTAGATTTAATCTTGATAGAGGTTATGCTTGTAAGCATATTTACATCCTATCTGATAGTCAGGCTGCTCTTAAAGATAGTTCCTTGCTTTGTTTCTAAGCTTGTTTGGGAATGTCATCTTCTCATTGAGGAACTGGCCACCAAGAACAGGGTGCAGCTTGTTTGGGTGCCAGGGCACAAAGGGATTGGGGGCAATGAGGTTGCTGATAGGCTTGCCAAGGGAAAGGACTTCTTGCTCCTTTTTTGGACCTGAGCCTGTCCTGGGAATCGGACCTGATGCTTTTGGGCGGGTCGTTAAGGATTGGTTGGTGGCCCAGCATCTCATTTCCTGGAGGTCTATTTCTGGTCTTAGGCAGGTGAAGGCTCTCATTTTGGGTTGCTCTGCTCAGCGAACCAAAGAGTTGCTTTCACTGAATAAATATGAAATTAGGATTGTTACAGGGCACTGTCATCTTAGAAGACATCTTCACTTGATTGGGCTTGACCTTATTTGTAGGAGATGTCAAAATGAGGAGGAAACTCCTCTTCACATCTTGTGTGAATGTGTGGTCCTTTCTTGGCATAGGCATGATCTTTTAGGGATATATTTTCTTGTTCTGGAGGATCTTGCTATCATCCCATTGTGGAAAATACTGTTGTTTGTTTTAAAGACGGGACTTCTTCTGGGATGATCTGATTGGGGATGTACAATAGTCCCATTACTGGTCGTGGTGCTTGGGCTGTGTAGACTCCTTCCTTTTTACTACTACTACTACTACTACTACTACTACTACCATAGTGCCATTCTGGTGAAACACTTTCTGGAGGTCAATTGTTAATAAAATTCTCATGTTTTTTCTTTTTAGAATCTCTAGCATCTCTACTAAATATTTGTCTTCATAATTATTAGCTTTTCTAAGAATGCTTGCATCATCCCATTTAATATTTATATCATTTTCTTAAGCCTTTCTCACTAAAACTGTTGCTGTATTACCTTGTCTAATGTCATTTTGGTGTACTTTTTAATCTCTCTCTCAAACATCTTTCTATCATGCTTATGTAAGATTTTTCATCATCATCTTATCTATTTATAATCAGTATCCTATAAAATAATCCTATCAAGCCAAACTTCTCTAGCAGTTTATTTTTGAATAACTGCCAAATTAATAATTATTTTTAATATATGCTACGGTGCCACCGTATGTTGGGTTAATAATTATTTATTTAAATTTAGGTTAAGGTGGCACCATCTGTTATTTAAAAATTGAACTTTCTTAGTAAATGTTGATTTATGATTGGTATCCTATAAACTCTGGCTGTTTTCTTGTGGCTCCATTTATCTTTCTCATTTCTGATCAAATCAAAAACAGTAGGTACTCTGATTTAGCAATCTTCTTATATCTTTTCTTAATAACATCCTCCACTATTTTACATTTGGACATATGAAACAGAACTTGAACATATTGATCAATAGCTGGCCAATCTTCACCATTCATCAACTGAGCTTACAAGTTAGTATAGCCATGTTTCTTTCTTACATCAAAAATCTTAGTTACTTCTTCTTTCTGTCTTTCGATCATGTTTGTGTGAGTGATGATCCTCTTAAAATAGGTGTAGAAGGCAACTTTTTTATGAGATTGGGCCCACCAACCAGTAAAGAATAATTAAGTAGTTAACTGTTGGTTTCTGGTATATCTTGATGGAATAAAAGTTTTTTTCTGCTTTTAACAATATGTCTAAGAAGTGGATTGTTTTTCTGTTAATTTGGTCTGTTTTAAGATTACACCACATGCAGGATCTGTGAATGAATTTTCTAAATCTTCAGTTCTATCATTTTTCTTCTAAATAACTAGTAAGTCATTGAGATACTACTTATAAAATTTGTAATCATTCATAAAGTCCTTTAGAACGAATGTCTCCTTAAATCTAACAACTAATTCTGCTAATATATATGCCATCGGGCTGCCTATTGAATATACCTTTTATTTGTTGGTAAAACTTTTTCTTAAACAAAAAAGGACTTATAACAAATCAAATGACACAAATCTATTAAGAGCTCAGCAATTTGAGAAGCGTTGAGTAAATGTTCTAGCAGAAAACTGTATAAAATCAAATAGGCTGGGGTTAATTCAATTGATAGATATAAACTTTGAAAGTCTAAAATGGAAATGACTTCCTCATGACCAGCTATTTCTTCTGCCAGGTCTTTGAGAAAGATTTCAGTTGAAGTAGTATCAGAACAAATCAGAATCATATACACACAATTATCTCAACTGAAAGAAATTTTAATTTGCAAATTAAAGCCAAAATTTTTTATAGTTAAATTTATGTTTCTTTTATAATATAAATATTATATCACAACAATTACAATATCTCTTTACATTGTAGACATGGAACCTTTACTCTTTTCTAGACCTTCTCTCTTTGGGCTATACTGTCAAATTCAGCTCCAACACAGTACTAGGAAATATCTACAGTCTAAGTGCAGTTCCATTCTCCTCAAAAAATTTATTGAAGCTTTTGATTTGTTAATTAAAAATATGTGAATATGTATGACTATACATAATTAATATTTCTGTATGTATTTAAATATAGAATAATGCATAAATATGATCAAAAAAAATATATATATATATTTTTGATCATATTTATGCATTATATAATATATAATATATAGTAGTCATGTTGTGTACTCTTTACACTATCAGCAAATCCAATGTTAGTGGCAGTATCAGCCATATTTATTTCTTAAAATACCTATTTTCTTTCAATTCTGTTATTAAAAATATGCAGATCTGAGTGAATGTTCATATTTTAATATATTAAAAAATTTATTGGGTATTTCAAAAATAATATGAGAAACATGTAGGTCAATCTTTCTTAGCAAAGAAACATGATTTATATGCATATATATATATATCATGTTATATTATATGTATCAATTAATTATATGTATCATAAATTAATTTTAGAAAAAAACCACTTATTTTATATCAATATAGTAGTCAAAACAGTACTTCAAGCAAGGTACAAAAAGATTTTAATCTTGTAAAACATTTTCGGACTTTATTATAGTCCCTTTTCCGTACAATGTTCTTATCTACAATGTTCTAACGACCATACATCATCATACAACAAATTTTAAAATAATGTTCGATTACATTTTATAATAAGAATTTTGAATATTAGAATACAGAATTCTAAAAATAACAGCCTTATAGGTATTAAACTAACATAGAATTCAAAAAACTAATTAAAATTAATATACATATATGCATTACACAAGAGAAAGTAACATAAAATCATTTACATAAATATAAAAGGGTAAATACGTATATAAAACGCAAACAAAAGATAAGCATCGCACATACATCCTCCATGGTAGCTGGGTCACTAGAGGGGTCCATCCTGTCCACAAGTCAAACCTTTCAATGGTAGTACCATGCAAATATAGATATTATACCACTGTTTTCATTAACCTATAAATATAGAACATAAGGAACATTTGCATAAAACACACCACCAGCTTAGCGTATGTCATAATTTATGACATACGCTGAGCTGGCAATGAACAGAATGCAAAGAAGAAAGCTTCTTTTGTTAAATAAAAAGATGCTAAGGACTGAAGAACTCGTCATATTCCTCCATGAATGCAGGATTAATGAGGTATACCCAATGTCCATTTATCGAATTAAGTTGCCAGTGAAGTCAACTGTTATTATAAGACAAGTTAAGGATAGGTGTTTAAAGTATGCTATATCTGATGCGAGGCGAAAGCTCTATGCTTTAAACAAGAGGATGGATTACTTCAGAAGATCCCTGTTCCAGCAGTATGGCCCTCGTATAGGGCATGAAGTACATAATACTCCAAAAAACATTTCCAATGTATGAAAAAAGCTAATTTCTTTCATCCCTCAAAAATATATTTGCTTCATATTTACTATTAACTTTCATAGTATGGAGCCACATTGAAGGTGCCAAAGAGTCACATGTGACTCGCAAACTGCAGTTTGGCCACCCTAGTCTATACATTACCAACCTATTTGTGAATTGCCCAATAAATTAATATTTCTGAATGTATTTAAATATGAGCAATCACTCACATCTATGTATTTTTAATATGATTTTGAAAACTTCGACTATTCTTTTGATATGTGTTAGTTCATTCTGCATTTTAAGTTAGGAGATAAACTAAAAACCAAACCATTGTTGGCTACAGACGACACAAAATCAGTAGACGAAGACCCAACCCGAATGAAAAGTAACTCCTCGCGACATTCGATTCGCATTGCAAGTTTCGTATTTTGTTTATTTCATCTTGTTTACATAATTATCTATGTTTTCGTTATTATTATTATCCTTAACTGTAAATCAGTTAATATTAAAATATCAATAACAATACATAAAGTAACAAATTTATTATTTAATTAAGCAATAGTATTGTGTATGTGTACAGAAAATTCCTGACTTATGTAATTGGATCATTTTGTGAAATCTTATATGACTCAAAACATACATATGGACCATTTATTTTGAAAGTGTGTAAGTCCATTTTTTTAAAAACCTGAAATATTACATTACTTTAGTGTAAACATTTTTGATTTATATAATATCTCATTGTTTTAAAAAAATGGACTTACACTACTTTCAAATAAACAGTACCCTATACAGTACTAATATATCACAAAGACATAGCATTAAAACATAATTATAGTAAAGAATAAGCACATAGTCATCTAAAAAGGCAGTTGCTTACCAACTTGAAGGATCCAGATTCAATTCTGAATCCCACATCTCCAGTTTTTCAGGAGGGGTCTAGGTCCAAACCCAGCTATTTTATCATTTACTAAAATTAATCTAAAAAGAACATACAGTGCATATACATATGATAAATGATGAAATTAGGAGAAAAATGCTCATATTTCTGCATTATAACTTTATGACTTCAATCAATATATTTTTCTTTTATATCAGAATATCTGCATAAGTACAGATTACATATGTCAGATCTATGTAAGTCAGGGACAGGCTGTAAATAAGAATTACAGTCCCTAAAAATTAAATGTCCATATGCTCATTTACAATGAGAATAGCTAAATTGATTTGGGCAAATTATATTATTGAATTTTTCATTTTTCTGAGATGGTTTAAAACTTGATCACATAACAATTAGAATTTAATAAGACCAGTCAAACTGAAAATCCATTTTTTTATTTTATTGTCCTAAGATGGTATCAGATATTGAAATTAGGAGTATGATATACAAGATGATTCAGTCTGCTTTTTTAAATATATATTTAAAATATTTTAGTGCTTGTTAGTTCTATTTATTTCATATGGAATATTATATATTTTATCTATATTACTACTATAGCTGTTAAGGTATAGTGGGTGATTGGTTAATGAACAGTTTGGAAAACAAACACTTTCACAAAAGATTTTTATGTTCAGATAATGAACACAGAACAAACAAAATCAAACTGTGGGACCCATGTACTGATGGAATGACAGGAGGGACAGATGGCCACGTGATAAAACTGTGGCTTGCCATCCTGGAGGATCCCATTCCTCCAATTTTTCAGGAACGGTTTGGACCAGCCCATTGAACCTCTTCTTTCAGCCATCCGGTTGATCTCATCATGGGTGTTTTAAAAGGGGTCTGGAAAATTTGCCCCCTGCATTTCGCCTCCGACAATTCGCCCCTACATTTGTCCTGAGCATGTTTCTCCCCCAGGACATTTCACCCCGGAACATTTTGCCCCCTGCACTTTTCGCCCCAGCACATTTCGCCCCCTGTAGATAACGAATAGGCTACGAAATTGCAAATAATACACCAAGCTTTTAATAATTCTAATTTATTTTATTTTAATATAATAAATGCACATTATTATTGTTTAAAACTCAAATTTGTATGCAATACCTCTAAGGTATTTGTATGCAATACCTCTAAGGTAATCAATCAGAATATGCATATCATATTCTGATGATTCATATCATATTCTCATTGATTCATATTCATAATTGAATATGCATATCATATTCTGATTGATTATATCTCATAACTGCAAATAGTGCTGTACTGTAAGTAAATCAGAATATGATTTTGAAAAAGTTTGACTATTCTTTTGATATGTATTACTTCATTCGTATTTTAAGTTAGGAGATTAAACTAAAAACCAAATTATTGTTGGCTACAGACGACACAAAATCAGTAGACAAAGACCCAACCCGAATGAAAAGTAACTCCTTGCAACATTCAATTCGCACCGCGAGTTTCGTATTATGTTTTTTAATCTTGTTTACATATTTATCTATGTTTTCGTTATTATTATTATAATTCTTAACCATAAATCAGTTAATATTAAAATATCATCAAAATAATTTTTTCTTTGTTATTTTTTATTTATGTCTTGTTACTGTAATAGCATTAATTGCAGTAATGTCATATTGATATAGTAACAGATAGAAGAGGGAAGGATACACTTTTACCCATTTTTATATTTCAGGAAAGTTTGTTTTCTCAACATTACAACTGATTATACTGTGTATTTTTTTTATTTCGCTTTAAATCTCCTATATAACGATAAAGCATTTTTTGGTGTATGGTATTTTGTAAACATTTAATACTGTATCGAAAAGTGCATACATCTTTAATTAATTTGTTAATTATTTAACAAGTGCAATATCATTATAACAAGTCTACTTACATATTATAGTTACAGTAGAACAGTTTGCCCCCAATTGAAGTTCGAGGATAAGTTCGGCAAAGCTTGTTTTGAATGGGTTTCTGATTACGATCTACACTATTTTGAATTAATAAATTATAGAAAAAATAACAATAACACGTTATAAAAAGAGCAAATTTATTTTTATCGAATTAACTTTATTACGCGTCTTATATACAATGCGCGCCAAAATGAACTCAATAGCAGCAAAAAAGTTAAAGTCCGATGTAAGTTAAAAATCATATTTATATCAGTTGGTATAAAATAAGAATTCAGAAAGTTAAAAATCGTATTTATATCAGCTGGTATGAAATAAGAATTCAGAAAAAATATCGAACGTTATTGTTTTAAGAAAAAAATGTAGAAAATTGAAAAATAAAAAAAAGAAATGGAATATAAACCAATGATGATAAACCAGAGTAAGATGCATCGACAGTCGCTGCCATGTTATTTCAGTCGCGCAACACGTTTCATGTCATCATATGATCAACACAATGACTCATCGCTTCCCTGGCTTATTCAAATTAGACGAAACTGACACGGTAATTTAAGTTTTTCTTACTAAATAATAATTTGATGAAATTTATAGCAAATAATCTTTTATTAAATATGGATACTGTTTAATCATACTTTAATTATCATAATTAATAAATATGATTCTTCATTATAATTTCAAATCTATTATCATATTTAATAATCAGTTAGAACAAATATATATAATAATTTTTTTTAACAGATATAATTGATGTAGTGAAAGACCAGTTATATGGTTCTGACTATAAAAGAGAAGAGGATCCTAAATGTTACATTTCAACAAGTACTGGTAGAGGTCCATTATCTGATAATTGGTTAGAAGAATATTCTCAAGTTTGTACAAATAATCCTCCATCAAGTAATAAAGCAATTATGTGTGCCTATAAACTTTGCCGTGTTGAGTTTAAGTATTGGGGTATGCAAAGTAAAATTGAAAAATTTATTCATGATGTTGGTAAGAAATATTAAATATTATATAATATGAAATATATATTCAAATACTTTTAATTCCTTACATATTTTGGAAAGTTTTAAGAGATTTCCGGTAATTATAAAGATCTAATATTTTGGAAAATTTTCATTTTTTTCAATGCCATACTTTTATTTCAAGTTATTTATGAATATTAATATCTCTTCTATAGTCTGGTGATATTATCTTTTGAGTTTATGTATTAAAAAATTTATAAGATGGATACCTAGTTATTTTTAGTTGTTTTAATCAAATTAGCAAAGTTACATATGTAATGAAAATTAATTCAGTTTTAAAATATTTTTAAATAAGATGAACATTATTTAAAAGATTAAAAAAAAATTCAATCTTTTGAATCTGATGGAATCTTTTGAATATGCCAATGGAGATTATTCTACAATATACAGTAGAGTGTTGATTATCTGAATTAATTGGGATAAAAGTTGTTTAGTTAACCAAATAATTTGGATCAGACTTACATGAGAATATCCATTTTATACAAAAAAGGTCAATTAGGCTTATAATTAATTTATTGTGTACAAAGTTTTCTTACTGCATTTTAAAATATGAAGTATTATAAAAAAAATAATTTAGAAAATAGTTTATAAATAATAACCAAACAATCTACACAGTAACTAAAGTCAACATCTGATTTCTAATTCCTGTAATGGCAAATTAAGATTATTTCTAAGGTATATTGTATATATCTTCAAATAAATAGAAAAGAATCCATCAAGGGATGGAAATAAACCTTAGCACAATAAATAGTGCACTAAAAGAAAGTAAATTTTTTGTGTGGCAATAGTTTCAATAATAATAACTATACACTCCAAGGTCTCACACTTTTGCTGGACACAATGAGTCAAAATGCTGGACATACAGGTCATTTGCTGGACAAATTGTTCATTTTTGTTTCTTATATATAATCTACCTATGTTCATTATTTTAAATTTGTATTGCGCTTTAATATACATCCACATAGTTAACTTACATTTTGTCAGTGCACTATTGCTAATTTGCATGTTAAAACATGCTTCTTTAGAATATTTACTTTTACAGATACTAATTTGATAGTGTCTCATTGTTCAATGTGTTCTGGCTATCTTGATTTTATTAATGACAGAAAAAACCCTTGTGATAATCTGCTCTTGTCTATATCTTTGTTTCTTCATGTGTTCAGGCCCGGTCACATGATGCTCAATGTCCCTCTTGCCTTGGTGCTCGATTGCAAATTTTTTTGCAGGAAACAATACAAAGGCATGAAAGTCATTATTTCTGTCCTTCCTGATGCATCAGAACTCTGTTCCATTTCAGATCAAATTTAGTTTTCCTATGAGCATGTGCTTTAGGCTTTTCTTTTCTCTGGAGTCATTTTGTTCCATGCCTTCTGGCATGGAACAAAATGGCTCTGGAGAAAAGAAACTGCTGGTAACTCCACTATCAAAGTCATCTATATATTGATGATCGAAGTTCATTGGTTGCTATTCTCATGCCATCTGGCAGTTGACTGATGAGTGTGGTGACTACCGACATCAATGTTAAACAGTATAAGTATAATGTTTAATAAATATTTTATCAGATTTATTGACAATAACAAAACAAAAACAGTCTAAAAGTGTGACATTTGTCTATTGCATGCAAGACTGCAGAATTTCTTCAGGAAATGCAGGACTATCCCGTGAATTGCTTGACACCTGGAGGGTACAAATAACAAATAGGCAATGGTTTCAATAATAATGGTTTTGATAATAGATGCTCTCTTACAATATAATTTAAAATAATCAAATACTGTAACATAAATAACTGAGAATTTTTTGTTCTTTAAAACTATGGATTGAACATTTTAAAGATCTATGTGGCAAAATCTATAGATCTTTAAAATATTTATAATCTATATTTTTAAAAGCAGAAAATTTTCTGTTATTTATTTATATTAATATATTCTAATTATTTTAAATTATAGTATATTGTATTTATATATGTGCTATGTTTAAGTTTAGAATAAAAGTCTGCTAAGTAGAACTACTAAATTTATGATTTCCCACAACTAATTTTTAATAGGACACTATAAATTATCATAATAAAATTAATTAAAACATAAAACTATAGGAATCTGACATAAAAAGTATAATTTTAATACATCAGGCCATTGCACAGGGACTCATACAGTATGCATATGAATTGCTTTAATTAGTCATAGAATTTATATTGCCATTATATTTTGCAATTATTATGCAATTATTTTGCATTTATATTGCAATTATATTGCCATTTGTAAGTATGAGGGGTCATAAGTAGATATAATATTAAATCAAGGACTGTCTGTAATTGTGCTTTTACTAGTATATTTTCATGTATTAGATCATAAATATTTAAATAAAGATTATTTTTTCTATTTACTACACATGTTGATTTTTTCCTCAAATTTATGAATTAAATATTAAGATGAATCATACTAATAATTTTATTAAATAATTTTTATTGCAAAATGTAAAAATATAAATTATAATAAAAATTTGAATATATATTATTTAAATTATTAAATAATATTTTTTTATTGTCTTAACATTTTGAATGCCTACAGGAATTCAATTTCACATTCCATTGTCAATCAACATTTGTTGACATTTGTCATTTCACAAAAACAGTCTAGTTAAACAAAAAAAAAAAAACATCAAAACTTTTTTTATCACAGATTAAGGGTTAATACATCTACTCATGTATTTGGATAGGGGGAGTTTTGTCAGGAATATGGATGCAACAAAAAGTCACATTTTGAATGCTTATATTTTTGAAATTAATAATAATAGATATATAAGTTCCATTTATAACGAAACAAATTTTAACTCTCCATTCCTTAACCCTTTAATACAGTATCATTTGAAAATTAATATGAATAAAAAAAATTTTGGAAATAGATTTGAAAAATAAGATAAATTTGTATTTTTTGGAAAGCTGTACTGGTAATCAGGAATTAGCATTAACTGCAGAAGATCCTGTTAGCCCTGAAAGGACTAACATATGATCTTCTAGAGTTAATGCTAATTCCTGATTTCCAGCACATCTTTCCAAAAAATAAAATTTATCTTATTTTTTCAAACCTATTTCCGAATCTAATTCCAAATCTATTTCTAAATCTAATTTATAAGATCATTTAAATGACTTAATTACAGAAAGAAAATCTTTATTATGTAAATGAATTGGATATTTAATTTATAAAATAGATTTAAGCTTATTTCACAGTGAGTATGAATAAAAATACAGGGCACAGTAGCAACTATCCTACCACCTACAATGCAGAATATGTCAACTGTCCTTTGCAGAATACTTCAATGGCATAGAACTAGTGAAATAGTACTATGAAATAGTTCATCTACATTATAGATTTCTAGCACAGTTGCTACTGTACCTTTTTACATTTTTTTTTAAATTAAGAAGAATTATACAATATAATATAACAACAGAAATGTGTCTTATGCTGTAAATTGAAAATATGTAATAAATTAAAAAAGTAATAATTTGCATTTACATAATAATGGTAGCTGCAAAATATAAAAAAATTACATAATATTGAAAAATTATTGAAGTTTTTTTTATAATTACAAACAATAGTTTTTTATTTGGAATATACTTAATCCTATATGATAAACAAATGGATATTTGTGAAATATAGTTTAAATGAAATTTTATCAACATTTCATAAATTTCAAAATATTGAAATTATGAAGTTCAAGGATGTCACTTTCTACCTTTGTTTATAAATATAGACACAAGCTCAGTCTTTTTAGGAAGAAATGTTTAATAATTTCTGCCTAAAAAGACTGAGCTTGTGCCTATATTTACTGAAATTACTATTCATTAGGGGAAAAAATTATAAAAAATTGAATTTTTGGATATAACAATACAATACTTATTTTATACTATAGTAAAGACTTTGGTGCTATAAGTAAGATAGATTGATGTGAAAATTATATGAGTAAGTTGATCAATACAATTTAAAAATGATTGTATGATTTTGGCCAGTTCATCTAATTAACGATAGTTATAAATAATATATTGCAGCATTCAAAGTATTACTGAAAGCTCTAATCACCTATACTAGACAATGGATGGCTAGTAATTCTATAATATGTACTAGGGATGATAAATCTAAAAAGATGGTACTTATCTATGAGCAACAGTACTATAGTTTACTATCAGACTTCATAACATGGTCTAATTCTTTATCCCTACCGTATGACCCCACAGATAGGATTAATAATAGACTCAAAACCATCCTTAATTCTAGTCATTTCTCAAAAGTTTGGAAGGTTAAACCTGTAAGATGCCTGTTTGCGCCGCGTTTGTTTGGATATATTAAGGCGCATAAGAATCCTGTCTCTGTCCGTCTAATGGTGGACAAACAATCATCCCCACTATACCAGTTGGAGAAAACTATAGCTATATCAGCTTTGCTCCTACATAATCCAATGAAGACAGCTATACATGCTAAATATGTTAAGAAGATGAGATGGATCCTCCACAAGCAGTGTACAAAAAAGCCAGCACCAAGCATAAAACTGGAAAATGTAGTTGTGGTGGGTGATATAAATATTCCACAACCAGTAAAAGATTTGATTAAAAATGGACCTATGGCTGTATTACAGGAAGGCCCGCATATATGTGATCTTGCACCGCAGATGGATCATCTGATAGAAGGATATGAAGATGTCAATAAAGAAAAACTTCGGTGGGAGCTCATCTTTAAGAAAACATCTGCACATAACTGTAATAATAATAATAATAATAATAATAATAATAATAATAATAAGATGTATTACGAGTAAATTTTGATATAAGATGGTGTAAATCAATTTCATCCAATAATTTATGCTTTATTGCTATAATTGATTGGTTTAAAAAGCGTACGAATTACGTCATATCCAGTGCCATGCCAAGCAATTCGGCCACCTGTGTGCAAATGCTAATTCACCGCCCCCATATATCGATTGCCGCCCTATTCAATCAATAAAACAAAAACTAGAAAATTATTAGTCATAATTGTTCAACCTTAAATAATTTTATTTATTATTTTATCCGTAATAATACATAACACAACATCTTAGAAATTATCGATATTAATACAATATGTAACAGCCATAACACAAGTGAAGAACATCTTGGAAGTTGTAATAAATTACAAAATTTTCGTTGCACATAACTATATTAAATAAACTTCAAATTTCACTATACACAAAAATTAAATACCCTAATTATGTAAATATTTTAATATTTTCAAAAATAACATATTAATAAGAAAATACAACAATTTACAAGAAATAAGTTTGGCGTGCTTTATTAAGAGTAAATTTTGATATAAGATGGTGTAAATCAATTTCATCCAATAATTTATGCTTTATTGCTATAATTGATAAATTTGCTAGACATTCTTGTTGCATTGTTGCTCTTAAATAGTTTTTGATTAACTTCAATTTGGAAAAAGAACATTTGCCAGATGCTACAGAAAGGGGAAGAATTAAAATGATCCTATGACAAATAAATTAGGAAATGTGCCTTGAAGATTGTTTTTAAAAATATATTGAAGCACATTATATGGCTGTAAAACAATGTTTTCTGCTTTTATATGTACCCTTGTAGTAGGGTGACCATTTTTATTGTAACATAATGCAGGACAGATAGCGTCCATTTCATACGAAGCACACGTAAATACGTGTCGTGGAAATTCTGTACTCTACTGTATGTATACGATAGCAAAGCTAAATAATAGAGTTCTGTACTATACTGTATGTATACGATAGCAAAGCTAAATAATAGTACGTATGTTAAACAGTTAACGGCAAAAAGCCCATCTTTCTGATGTTTCACCCTAATGTTAAACAGTTAACGGCAAAAAGCCCATCTTTCTGATGTTTCACTCAAAGTCAAGTGACTGTTCTTGGACCTCTCATTGTCCGGTTTTACTAACTGAAAATTAACGGTAATTTGTTAATTGACATCTTGTTTGGTTTTACTAACCGAAAATTAACAGTAATTTGTTAATTGACATCAATCTGGTTTTACTAACCGAAAATTAACGGTAATTTGTTAATTGACATCAGTTAGGTTTTACTAACCGAAAATTAACGGTAATTTGTTAATTGACATCATAGGAGGAGACGGAGCTTTGTTAGTAAGACTGGTCTATGCTTACAACTCGCTGGTTTTACTAACCGAAAATTAACGGTAGTTTGTTAATTGACATCATAAATCTTACTAACCGAAAATTAACGGTAATTTGTTAATTGACATCATAAAAGGAGAAGGAGTTTCGTTAGTAAGACTGGTCTATGTTTACAACTCGCATCAATCGAATATTTGCTCACACTAACTGAAAAATGGTATCAATTTTATAAGTCGCACTAATCTAAAACATTATTCGAACTCGCACTAATTGAGGCCTACCTGTATATGCGTTTCAATAGAATAACCAACAACTGACAACTACACTTGCAAGTGCTGTTTTAATCTTAAATTGTGTGTGCATGTGTATGTGTGATTGTGATGACTGATTCTGATATGTGTGTGTGGTGACTGTAAACATAAGCATGTGTGTAGATGAGTGAATGAGATCATATAGTCATGTACGCAGGGGCGCGCGAATAAAATATAATCGAATATTATAATATTTACATGATATGATGAATTATCTAATTCGGGACATTTTCTGGGACATTTATTAATACAGGACATGGGGCTTTAACCCGGGAGTGTCCTGGAAAATCCGGGACGAATAGTCACCCTGCCTTAAAGATAAAATTTCATGAAATAAATCATGTCCTCAATATCAGATTCTTTTCTTTGCACATCGGTTAGTTTCAGATGAAGATCTTTACATGATTCTAATAACATGTCATCTGAAATGTCGGCATCAAAAATAAAACCAAATATTCGATTGTATTCATTTAGCGGTTGAAATCTGCTCTCATTGGAGGATACTGCTTGATCAAGAATACAATTATAAAAATTAACTTTAAAAACAGTTTTTGGATTAACTATTGATTCATCATCACCCTCATAATTAAAGTTTTTTGGTTTTCTTTTTTGATCTTTTGTTTGCAATAGGAAAGTTCATTTCAACTTCTAATTCTTCTGCTAAACTATTAGCATCAAGAAGTAAATTTTCAAATGATTCATCTGTGCGATAAATTTTTAAGATCTGTATTAAATTTTTCAGGTAAGTTATTGATGTACTGATGTTTTCATTTGGATTTTGCAAAACTTTGTTGACAACTCATATCAGAAATCATTTATTTCTTTTTGGATATACTTGACTTAGTCCAATTTTTTTAAACACTATTTTTTGCAACTCTAATGACTTCCCATTAATTAAATTAACTTTCTTATTTAAATTCAAAAATATTCTTTTATTTAAAATTTAAAAACTTTCTAAAAAACTACAACTTTACAGCTATACACATAGGCCTCGATTAGTGCGACTTATAAAAATGATACCGTTTTTCAGTTAGTGCGAGCAAATATTCGATTAATGCGAGTTGTAAGTATAGACCAGTCTTACTAACAAAGGTCTGTGATTAATGCGAATTGTAAGCATAGACCAGTCTTACTAACAAAGATCCGTCCCCTTTTAAATTAATGCGAGTTATAAGCATAGACCAGTCTTACTAACAAAGCTCTGTCTCCTTTTTGAGTTGTAAGCATAGACCAATCTTACTAACAAATATCCGTCCCCTTTTATGATGTCAATTAACAAAATAATATTAATTTAGTAAAACCTGATGCGGAGCAGTCCAAGAATAATTACTCGGCTTTGAAGAGGTGAAACACCAGAAAGATGGGCTTTTTGCCATTAGCTATTTAACATTACAGTACTATTATTCAGCTTTGTTATCGTATATATACAGTATAGTACAGAATATCATCATATACATACAGTATAGTACAGAATTTTCTCTTTTAAAAAGTATCAATGGATAAAACAGTATCCATTAGCTATTCAACATTACTATTATTCAGCTTTGTTATTGTATACATACAGTATAGTACAGATTTTTCTCTTTTAAATCTACTATCATATACATACAGTATAGTACAGAATTTTCTCTTTTAAAAAGTAGTATCGTATACTTACAGTATAGTACAGAATTTTCTCTTTTAAAAAGTATATCATCATATACATACAGTATAGTACAGAATTTTCTCTTTTAAAAAGTATCAATGGATAAAAAAGCTAGAACACTTTTGATGATAAAACAGGAAATGAAAAAAAGAAGAGGTTTATACAGTATAGTACAGAATTTTCTCTTTTAAAAAGTATCGAAATGGAAACTATAATCATCATATACATACAGTATAGTACAGAATTTTCTCTTTTAAAAAGTATCAATGGATAAAACAGTATCCATTAGCTATTCAACATTACTATTATTCAGCTTTGTTATTGTATACATACAGTATAGTACAGATTTTTCTCTTTTAAATCTACTATCATATACATACAGTATAGTACAGAATTTTCTCTTTTAAAAAGTAACGAAATGGATGAAAGAAAGAACACTTTTGATGATAAAACAGGAAACGAAGAAGAGGTTAGTGATTACGCTAGAACAAAAAACGGATGTGATTGAGCGACATAAAAGCGGCACTCAACTTCCGCTATAAGAGGTTAGTGATTACACTACAGCAAAAAATGGATGTGATTGATCGACATAGGAGATTAGTGATTATGCTAGAGCAAAAAACGGATCTGGACGATTTAAAAATAAAATCATAAGAGCCTGTAAAGAAATCATACCACAAATGCTTAGTAACATAAGAAATAATTTGCACAATAGATTAACCTTATGTCAGCATTTGGAAGGACAACATTTTGAGCATGGCCTTTAAATTTGGTTATATAGACATATATGATTAAAATAAATATTAATGTAGACATATATGATTAAAATAAATATTAATATTTTTGTACTTCGTATTATGTAAAATCTTTACTCCAAATGAACAATATCAAATACGTAGAAATTAACTGTCAGCAGTTTACTTTCTGATATCACGTAATTCGTGCGCTTTTTAAACTAATATTTTGTTCAGATTCCTAATGATACGGTGTTTTTCCCATATTGCTTGGTCTACCAACTAAGAATAAATGTTGATTCCTACTTTTTATCTGTGATCTTAATAATTACTGGAATAACCTTTATCACTTATTCCATTTCAATTTTTCACTAATTTAAATAATATCTGGTTTGTCAAGAACTGATTTACTAATAAATCAGGTCTTTTCTTGCACTTACTTTTACAGGAAATGTGCAAACACACCATATAAAAAGTAAATAATGTAATATTAGAATCGGGTGCAGGATACAAATTAAATAAAATTTAAGTGTAAGGAAAATATTAAAATATAAAATTAAGAAATAAATTATTTGTCTATACTGTATATAGTTAAGTACATATTATGTATATATAATAAAATCGGAGTGTCTTTATTATGTGAAAGAAATAATATTTGGAAAAAGTTTTTACATCTTTAGAAAGACAAAAAAACATATTTAATTGTAAAATTATCAAAAATTTTAAATGAAAATTAAGCGAGATTTCACTTTTTTAATTTTTGTTAATTAATTACTTAATTTATAAACAAATGCAGACCATTAACATCACATATCCACTAAAGGGGCTGGGATTTCAATAAAAATTCCAGATATCAAGAGTTGACTATATTTGCAATTTTGTAGCCTAAACATTATCTACAGGGGAGCGAAATGTGCTGGAGGCAAAAAGTGCTGGGGGCAAAATGTCCTGGGGGCAAAATGTGCTCGGAGTAAATTGTCGGAGGCGAAATGCAGGGGGCGAATTTTCCGTAAACCGTTTTAAAATGATCATCTAATTTAAAATATTACATTAATATGCAAATCTAGCTTTTATTAGCTGTTATCAAATAATTTGATCTTTGCATAACATATTTGCAAGTTATTTAACTAAACATTTCCAGCCTATAATGAGTTCTATAAATGACTGCTGCCAGATAAAAATATGTTATGAAGATATGGCAGCTTAACTAACCTAATGGAATGACAGGTTTAGACCTTGCACATTCGTAGACTTATGTGCGCACCTTCAGGATGAAGAATTATTATCAAACATATTCAAACAAAATAAACAACTTAGTGGAGAAGGAACGTTTGACAACTTTAAAGAGGAAGTTCACATTGTCAGAGCTTTCAGGGGAAAGAAAACTCTACCTGACATATGTAACATCATTTTAAAAACCACACCAAGATATAGAAGACTTCTTTTACAAAGAGGTAAAGTGGCAATTGAATGGACAGTGGTAAGAATTGAAGACCACTTGCCACTAGTAAGATGTTACAAATGTTGTGGGTTTAACCACAGATCACATGAATGTGACGAAACACAAAAATGTAGTCACTGCATGAAAAAACATAAATTTAACAAATGTGAATCAAAAAACAAAGAAGAAGCACAATATATTAATTGTGTCAAAGCCATTTGCACCCTCCCAAAGGAAGCACAACTTAAACATAACCACAATGCATTCTCATGGAATTGTCCTACTGCTGAATGCATGAGAATCAGAACAATAAGGAAAACAAAATACTAGCTGAATGATACCAAACAAAGGACTCATTCAATCATGGATAGTAACTCGAACAATATTAATAAAATGAACAACACTGCCAATGAAAAAGAACTTAAAATTATTTCTATTAACTCACAGAGAAGCAAAGCTGCGAACTCTAATGTGATGCAATAAAATAATATCAATATCTGTCTGTTGTGCAAATTGCATCAATTTGCACAACAGACAGATATTGATATTATTTTAATACAGGAACCGTATTTGTATAAAGGAAAAATTGTTCACTACAGTGACTGGAAAATATACCAAAATGATGGCTTGAATACCTGGACAGGAATTGTGGTCAGGAATAAAGAATTGTATGTTGGACTTGTTGTTCAGTTCACTAACAGTTTTATGACAACTAATTTCTCTTCACTTAAATAAAACTGATTACTATAATAAATGTGTACATCTCACCAAGTGCTAACACTGAGGAGCAGTTAAAGGAAATTAACAGAGTTCTCAGCAAGTTGAAAGGAGAGAAAATTATCATGGCTGGAGACTTTAATGCCAAAAGTCATGATTGGCATAGTCCAATTGAGGATGATAGAGGAATAAAACTAAGTGAAATGACTCTTCAACATAAAATGACATCCATGAACACATCACAACTGCCAACATTTTATTCTGTCAACGGTGAAAGCTGGATTGACATTTGCTTCATTACTGACAATATTAAACAATCCATACAATACTTCAAAATGATAGAAAACGAAAGTGCTAGTGACCATAGATTTATTCTTTTAAAAATGGAAACTTATAAACCAATAAAGATTATTTCTTTTCATATTCTATTGTCACAGTATATAAGAATCAAATAAAGTGTCTTATTATTATGAATTTTTATTTTATATTCACGGTTTAAAGATTCCCGGTAATTTACCGACATACCAATTTTGTTTGAAAATTTTACTGAATTACCGGTAATAAAAAAAGTTGATAAATTCACAGTCACTATGCACAATCCTATCTTGCAATTTTTTATCAGTTTTCCTTATATATTTCATAGTTTATTTGATGTTGCTGTCTTTTAGACATCACTTTCAAGTGAAGTATACTATATATGCCTTGTATGCAATGTATATTATATATATTGTAAAATATCCTAAAAAAACTGATATAAAATTGAACTAATTAGTGTATATTAATAATAAAAATAATTGATTAATTACATAATTTAATTTATTATTTTTATTATTTTATTTTCATATTTCTCTTGAATTATATATCAAGATATCCAATTAAATAATCTTGTGATATGCAGAACACTGGCTCTTTTACTATAAATGTAGCCCAAGTCAAGTTTAATAAAAACAAAAATACAATAAGTGTCATTTATCAGGTTATCAAATAACTAGAATTTCAAATATCCAAATTAAAAAATGTGTAATCTTAAAATTTCAGAATATCTGCAATACACAGCTAATTCATCCAAGAAACTTCCAACATGAATCAAAAACTGTCCAAGTCCAACAATGCTTAAATTCAATATATATGATTGAGTGCATTAAAAAATGAAATTGAAAAAAAATGGAATGAAAAACAATTCCAAATCTGACCGAATGAAATTTAAGAGCATACTTTAAGCATAGATAAGTAAATTTGAAGTCATAACTGATATTTCTACAAAAAAAGTAATTTGTTTAATGAAATTTTCATACACATTTTATAGAAATTCAACAAAAATAAAAAGACATCTGTGTATCTCTGAAACCACATAATATAGAGATCTACTACATATATATTTAAAATTGAAACAAAAATATCTAAATTGACTATAGTTCAAATTTGAACCATTTTAAAAAGAAAAAATTTCAAATACTACTGTAGTATTTATCTACCATCTAATTTTTATATATATCATCTAATATAGATTTTGGAATAGACAAGTACTAATGCTTATTTTTAATCATATTCTTCTGTGGAATTCCAGGCGGAAATGGAAATGCAGAAAACAACAGGTCTTGCAACTTACGAGTGGTTCAGGTTAGACACGCGAGTAAGGATGACTGTCTGAGGCGTCTCAGCGAGAAATGGAGAGTATATTAATTCATCTATAAATCAATGGCAGACAGATTATAGGCCTATAATGAAGCGTATTGATTACATACGGCATAGATTAATATTTAGTTTTTACAAAAATCATAATATTGAACACATTAAAGAACTACTAACTGAATATTCTCTTTGTGGAGTGCCAAACTTCATAAAAAATGTAAAATTAGCGATAAAATGCTCCAAATTCTTAACTTTTTACCATTTAACTACATTATAGTTTACTTTTTGCCTCGCACACTCTTATTTATTCATTTTAAACAGTTTTAAAGATATTGTCCCATACACATTACAACTCTTTCCTATAATAAATATATCAAATTAGGCCAATTTATCAATAATTAATGTGTAACTGACCAAAAAAAAAAAAAAACTGGAGTGCCTTACACTTAAATAGCGAAAACTGATATTAGAAACTTATAAAATTGAATAAATTCTCAAAGAGCAACTGATCTCTTTCTCACCTTTCTCACCGGAGCGGTTGTCTGCATAATATCAAGATCGTTCTCAACAGCTCAGATGTTGAATCTTAGACTTTACAATGACATCTGAATAAACTATCTGAGATTTATTAGTACAAAAGAAGTAATAACAATATCCATTACATTATTTCAACATCGTCATCACATTCTTTAACTGAACTTCACGACTATTTGTTGAACACCTGGGATAAACAATCCCAGAAATTTATTGACATCCAGAGTTAAGAATTGACCCGACGGTCTCAAATATGACGCGTTATATTGCCGTAGATCGACATATTTATATTAACAAACGGATGTTTAAATTCCTTTCTACATTTCCTTGTTTCTGTTATGGTCTTTAATCCCGACAAAAAAATATATATCGAAGTGGAGAGCAGCAAGGTATAGATATCCCTCGCACGATCTTTCACCCTCTCTGGAATCTCTCCGACTCAGTCCTCGCACGGGGGGCAATCCGTGACCCCACACTTCGAAGGTTATATTTCACTATTTAAAAAATTTAGAATAAAAATTATAAAATGGTAAGGAGAGATACTGAATTTACAATAGCCCTGAAGAATTCTATTTATTTCAGAAAATTAGTTTATTTTGTTTATTAGCAGACAACAGAGATTATTAATAAAACTCAAATAGAAAATAATACAGTGATACCTCGGTTCACGAACACAATCCGTTCCTTGACCCTGTTCATGATCCGAAAAGTTTGTAATCCGAATCAATTTTTCCCATTGCAATTAATTAAATCCAAATAATATGTTTTTTATCCTAGAAAAAAATTTTAACATGTTATGGCTTTATCTGTGGAAATAATACAGAAAGGAAATAAATATAACAATAATATTAGAAGAAAGTATATTTAACACCACCTTCACTAAAACTTTTAACTTTTTTGGGAGCAATAATAAGGGATAAATTTAAATAAATAAAGAAAAAAACTAAAATATCAACACTTGTTGGTACTTTACTGTACCCATATGAGCTGGGCGAACTGGATTGCTGCTGGGGGGAGGCTGTGCGCAGGGTTTTTGTGTGCCACGAGTCACGTGCGCTCCATGCACTCCGTGCGTGTCACCGCGAGTCACGTGCGCTCCATGCACTCCGGCCGCGAGTCACGTGCACTCCATGCACTCTGTGCGTGTAGCTGTGCTCAGGGTTTTGTGCGCTGCGAGTCATGTGCACTCCATGCATTTTGGAATTTTACTGTACCCATATGTTAAATAAAGAAAAACTAAAATATCAACACTTGTTGGAACTTTATTGTACCCATATGAGAACTGGATTGTTGCTGGGGCGAGGACTGCAAGGTTTTGGCGCCGCGAGTCACGTGCGCTCCATGCACTCCGTGTGTGCGCCACGAGTCACGTGAGTTCCATGCACTCCATGCGCGTGTGTTCGTGAACCGAAGCATCGTTCGTAAAGCGAAGCAAAATTTGTTCCATTTGTTCGGAAATGGTGTTCGTAGACCGATTTGTTCGTGACAAATGGTGTTCGTAAACCGATTTGTTCGTGAACCGAGACGTTCGTGCAAATGGTGTTCGTAGACCGATTTGTTCGTGAACCGAGACGTTCGTGAGATCCGAAGGTATCACTGTATTAATTAAATTGGAATAAAATATAACATTGGAAGAATAATTTAGTTAGTTAGTTAAAATAATAAAATTATTACAAAATTGTTTTATGATTAAATAAAATCAGACAGCTCTGAACTGCTATAAGAACTGTTTGATTTTATTTAATTTGTTTGGAATTTTTAAATTTTTTCATATTTTTTTAATTTTTAAATAAAATTGAAGCACTAACTACAGTATAGGAAATAAAGCTTTAATTCACAAATGAACAAATATTTTCAGCATATTATGCCATCATCAGGTTCAATTCTGTTTTTAGATTTAATTTTATTTAAAAATTAAAATAAGGTGGATAGCAGTAGTCAAAGTAAAGCAATTGTTTTGAATTATGGAAAAAGCTTTATATGAATGATTTCATCAATGAAGAAATGAAACTGTTCCTATATCTAGTCCAATACTGAAAAAAATGGTCTTTTATTGATATTACAGCTGTCCTATAATTTTTTTTTTATATTCATATTATAATAAATCTAGATATAAACTTACTGATAGTTTTTTTTATGAAAAATCTATATTAAAAAAATAAACTTTCTTTTAAAATATATATTATTGTTTTATTTGGATTGCATTAAAAGTATTGCTTTAATTTTAAAATATTTTTTTTACTTTTCTGAAACAGACAGAACAATATGTTTTTTCTGCAAATAGGATATACCAAAAAAAATAACAACAATAACAAAGAATTTAAAAGCACTGAGTGAATTTGCTTTTTTATTAAAAATCAATTCTTCTTTAAATTCTAGGAAACTATCAATAAATATTTTCAATGTTTTAGAAAGCAAACAAAATTCAAAAGAATTCTAAAACTGGATTTATTACATTTCAATTATATATAAGAGAATGAACAACTCATTTTAAAATGCAATTAGTGGTCTGAATTCAATTCTTATTAAAAAGTAGTTTATACAGAAAAGCATGTATTTAAACTTTTATATTAGAACAAAAAATTTTAATATTTAAGAGAAATAAACAAGTCTGAGAAATTACATTAATTATTAATATGAATCTATTTTTATATAACTTATAAAAAACATCATAAATTTTAGCTTTTAACTATATTTGTAAATAAAGATTAAATATATTTTTGAAACAAAACTATTTTGTTCCAGGAATATAAATATTGAAATAATCTGTAAATCTATGCAAAATTTATTTAAATGAACATTCCATCTTAAATGATTGTTACTAAGAGTGATTATCAAATTTTGATAATGTGTAAATATTATTCAATCTAAATGGGATAAACAGACATTAGAACATCAGATAATAGCAATAACATAACTAAAACCATGATCTTCATTACTAAAATAATTTGAAATTATTTGCTTGGAAGAAAATAATACAAAAGCAGAGATTTTTTAATAGAAAATCAATTGCAAATATTCCCTGATTTATGTTCAGTAATTTTTTTTTCAGCTGCAAATAAATATCTTAAACATAAGTTAGAAGCATACAAAGTCATTTATTATTAACTAATAACACAATAAACATATACTATATAATTTTTTTTTGAATATTGTCCCCCTGGTAAAAGTAAAAGCCTTTTTTCATAAAAGCTGTGTAAGTACTGAAGATTTGTATAAATTGCCAAATTTCATAAAATTTTTTTATATTTTCATTTGCAACTTTTCTGCTACATCTATAATTTACATTTTTGATAATATGTAAATACTTTATAGCTAGGTTATTTTGGCATGCTACAATTTTTTTTATAAAATCTACAGTCTCAAATAAATATGAAAATATTTTAAAGATGGAGCATACTTCGTTATTGTAGCAGTTATGTTTCAGATCATCACTATAAAGCAGATTACAGCCTTTTTTCAGTTGCTAAATCATATTGACCTAAAAACATATTTATATTATTATTTATTAGTGCCCAATAGCATTAGGTCTAAAAAACTCAGCAGGATGGCTATGTTTTAAAGCATTCACATATCACCTTGGAGATCCAGGTTCAATTCTGGATTTCGCACCTTCAGTTTTTCAGGATGGCTTTGGGTCTGGCTGATCTATGTGTTAATTTACATTTTATATATCTATTCTAAATATTATTTTGCAGATAATTTTCATTTTGAGAAATAAAATAAAAGCATGGACTATAATTCAGAAGCACTGTTTAAGTGAAGTACTATAAAGTGAGATATGTCTGATTTAAAGTGTCTTTACTGAAATATAAATGAACAAGTTTTACAATATTTTACAAAAATATAGGCCATAATTATAAAGTTATATTTTAATAAATCAGATCAAGATCAATGAATTGCTTATATATTCTTTCCATTATTTGATTTTTATAGATTTTTTTTGAAAATTTTATATTTTACAATTATTGACATATTCACATACTTTGGGGTAATACCTTGTGTAAATATTATTTAATCTAATAAAATTTATATACATTATTGGGACTTTCTAAAGAATCAAGCTTACTGAAAATGATCAATATTTGATGATATGTGAGTGGACACCTGTTGTCAAAATGATATCTCAAGTAAATGTTATCAAATTTGAATGAAACTCATGTATATTATTAGAGTCTATCAAAGGATCTTGTATGCTAAAAAAATATCAAAATTTATTCATTATTTAAATGTAAAAATTGGAAGATGAACTGCCTAGTCTCTTATCCAAAGTGAATTAAATGATAAAAATAGCATTATTTTGGCAGTTAAGATAAATAGTAAAAAAATTATTTGCCATAATGTTTTGGATAACTACTAGCCATCTTTAGCAATAAATAGTAAATTTACATAAAACATAACACAAGGGAAAAGAATTTTAAAATTCTAAAAACTTTTAAAAATTTAAAAATCACTGAATAGAACAATTAGGCTTAATAAAAATATTGTTTAATTCAATGGTAGGATTCAGCCAGTTCGTACTGATTCTATAGAACCAATATTTAATTTTTTGTTGAGTTTGGCAAACCGGTTGTTAAAATGGCACTTGTAATCAGGGTTCTCTCTAAAGTGGGTGGCTACTCAGCTGCCTAATGTGGAAATCATAAATTTATATTCCTTACTTTTTTTTTAATGTTCATCTGCACAACAGAGTATTATAGGTACCCATAATGATATTCATTCTGTCCATAAGTGAAAAAATTTATACACCTATGGACACATTACAATATATGGACATATTACAAACAAATATGATGGTAATATTTATTCATTGATTTCATAAAACTTGTTATGCCTTTGATGAAATACTATACAAACATGTATGAAATAATAAACTATCTTTTAGTACATCGTTTTTTTATACTTAAAATGGTTATTAGGGCAGTGAACCATTTGTTAAATTATTTGAATCCCACCATTGGTTTAATTCATACTGATTACACAAAGAACACTATTAATTACTTATTACACTACACTATTAGCTTATTTCCTAAGCTAATTAATAATAAAAATCAATAAAAATATAATAAATAAAGGATTTCTTATACTTCTATCGCAAGATATAACCAAAGATCTGAGAAGCTCTTCTGCTGTAAATCATTAATCATATTTCTGCATTTGGCTCTTCTCATTGTTTCAAAAAGTCTTCTTTAGATGTCATACATTGGTTAATAAACCTAGCCTTATCTCAATTTATTCTCTGATTATATTTTGGGAACATTTAACAAGGGTTGTTTTTTCTCTTCCTTTCTCTAAATTTATAGCTGAGCACTGAGAAGATATAGAAGAAAGAAGTAAAAGAAGAGTATTTGTTAAAGGTTCCTATGAATATGATCCAAGAATAAATTGGAATAAGGATAGAATTATTAATCCATGTATGACATTGAAAGAAGGCTTTTTAAAAGAGTCTATTAAAATAATGAGAAGAGCCAAATGTAGGATATGATTAATGATACAAGCAAGAGAGCCTCCCAGACCCATCGCTATATCTTGTGAGAGAAAGCTAAAGAAATCTTTTATTTATTATTATTATTATTTTCAATTTTTATAGTTTTTTTTTTTTTAATTAGCTTATTTTCTCTGTGTAATCAGTATAAATATTAAGCAATATTTTTGTTAAACATAAATTTTATATATTGTTCAGTGATTTTAAAATTTTTAAAAACTTTTTAGAATGTTAGAATTCTTTTCTCTTGTATAATGTACCAGCTTACTATTGAAGATGGCTAGTAATAGCCAAAAGCATTACAGTAAATAAAGTTTTTTATTTTGTTTATCTTAACTGCTATAAATAGTTGATTTTATCATTTAATCATTTAATTCATTTTGGACAAGAGAACAGGCAGTTCATATCCTAATTTTGCATTTATAGAATTGCTGAGCCAACTGGTTAGAATGAATCCAATATAGGTCTTCAAATATTACTATACTCTGAGAAAAATCATATTCTTTTGTAAGGCAAAAGAATATGGCTTTTCTCAAAGAGTGTAAGCTTAATATGGTATATCCTATGACAATTTTCAAGTTAATTCTTCCTAAAAGTCAAAGAGAATTTTGTTTAATACAAAAACGATATGTTTTAATTTTGCATTTACAGTTGCAAAGAGAAGATATTATGTCTTAAAGCAAACTGTTAATAAAATTTGAATAGGAATAAATGAAGCAAGACAAGGGCTGGATTATCCCCAAGGTACAACAGGCACGTGCCTAAATACCCCCAACTATAGGGGGCCCCCAAAAGCAGGTCAAAATTATTGAATAATTTTAAATTCATTTAAAAAAATTTGTGTGCCTATAGACCCCAGGACAGCTAGAAAAGCTAAGAAAGTTGATATTGATTAAAGCATAAATGATATGCTTGCTAAGAAGCTCAGAGAAGCACATATAAGGAAGCTCAAATAGATCTCAAAAAGCAGCTAATGTCAAATGTAGGCTTAATCTAGGATAACATCATCATTATTTTGGATAATATTCAAGTATCAACTTTTGCTACTAAATGATTTGAGACAGGTTCAGCTTGTGCTGTTGCAAAGGTGTGCAATTTTATGAATTTAATTCCAGTCATTAAAAATCTATTAGAATCACTACCAGATAGGTAGAAAAAATGCTCAGATGGAGAATTCTAGAAGAAATGAATGCTAGAGTTCGGAAAAAATTTAAGAATGATGCAGATGATAGTAAAATTATAATATGTTTGAAAAACACTGCTTTAATTAAAAGAATAACTAAAGATGACAACAAGAAAATGGTTATCTTGAAGAAGGAAACTTATAATAATCTATTAGAATCTTTGATACAGCAGTCTGATGCCATCATATTGTAGAGAGATCCTAATATGAATCTTGTAATTAAAGTTAATACCTTCCTGAAAAAGAAAACTTTCTCTAATTTCTTGAAAGTCAGAAAAGTCTTTAATCCTACCACACCCAGCTTTCAGCTATGTAAAGTCCTATAACAGGTGTGTCAAACTCATTTTAATTCAAGGGCCATTTAATAAGCCTGTAAAATGCTGCGGGCCACATGACATTTAATTTTTTTTTTTAATTACACTTTGAAGTAAGAATTCAAATATATAGATAGGATAATTAAAAAGATTATATAATCAAATAAATATATTACAAAAATATATAGAGTAAGTCACATCACATTTAAGTTTTTTTTTAAATTACATTTTAAAGTAAGAATTCAAATATATAGATAGGATAATTAAAAGGATTGTATAATCAAATAAATATATTACAAAAATATATAATTACTACATAATTGCTTTTCATTATACATATTTTTTAAATTCAATTCCTCACTATGAATTTTTAATTTTCTATTAAGTATTAAAAGTCACATTTTCTGTACAAAAACAAAAGCTTCCATTAAAATTTTATAAATTCAAATACCCATAACTACTTACATTTTTTAAGTAAGTTAATAACACAACAAATCTTTAACAAGCCCGTTGGTGCATTCTTTATACATGTTCTTCAAAGAGGAAGTGTTTGGAACTTTATCATTGTATTTGTCTATCCAAAAAATAAAGGTTCTCATTTATGGCTTTTTGTTTTTTTGTAAAAAATTTCGCACAAAATGATGTCATCTTTCTAGAAAACAGTTTGTGTCACTGATCTGAAAGATCAGTGTCATCTGTACGTATATGCCTGATAAGGCTAACTGAAAAAAACCAATGCAATTATATTTCATTAAAATCAAACTGGTGTATTATAATATATGACATAACTATGAAGTGACAATTACTTCCTATTATCTCATAACATTTTAGTTAAGAGCCTTGAGAGCCACAAAAATCATGTCGAGGGCCACATGTGGCCCGCAGGCCGTCAGTTTGACACCCCTGACTTAGAATAATTAATTAAAGTCCAAGCATTACTAGCAGTTTTAAATTATAACTCAAACTCTTTTATTGCTTATTAAAAACGTTTTTGGACTTAGAATAATGACTTAGAATAATGTGATGTTATATAACATCATGATATTGTAAATTTATGTTTTTCAGAATTCAAAATAGCTTATTAAATCTGAAAATGTTATTCCAAATATAGGTAGTATTCAACTTATGACCATTTATACTTATGACAGGATGTCATCAATAAATTATGTGATTGGTCAATATAATTGATAAAGAATTCAATTCTCTGACCAGTGGTCTAATACAGTGGTGTCTCGCAATTCGACATTTGAATTTCATAGGTTGGCGCATGCACGTTCATGGAATTGTGTGATGTCATTTGCTATTTGTCAGTTCCTTTTAGGCTATTTTGGTGTTTGCCAGTGTTGTTTATGTTAATTTTCAATTCTAATTTTTCTGAAAGTAAAAAATTTGTAATTATTATTATTTTTTTGAATGAAATTTAAGGATGGGTTCAAAGAGAACTTACTAGAGAAATAATTCTGAAAAGAAGAACACTTGATTGAGCAAAGAGACGAAGAATAAAATTGTAGATGAAGTGCAGAAAGATGGAACAATTAAAATGTAACTCAAGTATGATATTCATAGGATAACTGTTGCAACGTTTTGCAACAGAGAGAGAAGATTATGGTCTAGTTTGTCCGCTGGAAGACTTCATTCCAACATCCAAGGGTTAATAAATTGTGTTGTGTGTATAAAATAGTGTATTTTGTAATTTAATGTGTTATACCAGTGCTTCTCAAACTATAGGTCGTGAATCCAAATGGAGTCGCAAAGCAAAATGCTGGGGTCACAAAAATTAAATTCAAACACTTGAATTTCAGTTTATATGTAATTTCACAAATGCCCAATATTTAATGTATGCCAGCATATTAATTTTCAGTATAGTTGGTTGATTGTGTTCATCTTAATAAGCATGTAAATGATTTATGTACTTGTATGTTTTATTTCATATTTAATACCTGGGATCGGGAAAAATGTCATAATGAAAAATGGGGTCATGAATGAAAAAAGTTGGCAAAAAATGTCGTAATGAAAAATGGGGTGATGAATGAAAAAAGTTTGAGAGCTAGTAATGAAAAATGGGGTCATGAATGAAAAAAGTTTGAGAAGCGCTCGTAATAAAAAATGGGGTCACGAAAAATCTCATAATGAAAAATGGGGTCGTGAATTGGGGTCATGAATGAAAAAGTTTGAGAAGCACTGTGTTATACAATAATAAAACACAGTAAATAAAGTAAATAATAAAAGTAATAAAAGTAAATAATATAGTATATCTTTCTCACTCACCTGTTAGAGAAGTGGGATGGGGATTGATAACGAATTATTCTATTTTACACAGTCTTATATGGGAAATATCGTCCCGCAATTCGATAGTTTCTCAATTCGACATTACTTCAGGACAGATTAGTGGTCAAATTGCGAGGCACCACTGTATACAAAAACATCTTTTTTTATGTCTGATACTTGTATTTTTGTGTTTGTTAAATTTATTACAATAATGTGGAATGTAATAATAAGTATTGGTAGTGATTAATCCATAAATTTTGGCAATTCCAACTTTGACTACTATAACTCATAACAGTGGAGTTCAAACTGAACTGTTATAAGTCAACTACTGCCTATATATATTAAACATTATTGTTTGATAAACAAATTTACCTGCTATTTAAAGAGCTTGTATGTTTTATATCTTGATTATATGTTAGATCGAACTTTAACTATCTTTTAATTTACGGCTCATTTACATAATATGATATGCAACTAATAAAATTTATCTAAATATATTTTAATAAAAATTCATATCTTTTTTAAAAATTTATTATTATAATTTTTTCTTGATAATTTATTGAAAAGAAACTATTTGTATATTTAACTCAATTATTCATGTCTCTCATTTCAAGTATTGATTTATATAAATGAAATGAAATCACTTTCAAGGTCATTTCAAGATAAGAAAATTTTTTATCTTTTTATATTTTTTTGATAAAAAATCAGGAATGTAAGGTTTTTAACTTAAGATCTTAATATTTCTGCCCTTCTAAAGAATATTCTTTAGAAAATAACAACAAAAACATCTTTTTTGTATCTGATTCTTGTATTTTTGTATTTGTTAAATTTATTACAATAACATGGAGTTACTTCAGTTGTTGTTTTTAACAAAGTTAAATATAAATAGAAAGAATTGGATTTAAAAAGAAAATTTTAGGCTTCATTCTCCATAAGCTATTGAGCATATAGAATTATAATATTTTTAAAATAATTAAAAATTCAAAAAGAAAGGGGAAAAAATATATTAATGCTTTTGATATCTACTAGGTTCATAACATTGAAATGATCAGCAAGATCAAGAAATTTTACACAGGATAATGCAAAGAAGATTACAGACAGAATTAGTAATGCTATAATATACAGACTTACAAAATATTCAAACTGTATTAGTTCCAGTGACGTAACCAGGATTTTTTTTTGGGTGGGCCAAGGGTAAGCCACACCGATGTGAAAGAACATTCTCCCGTTTGCGCTTTATTAAATCGTATTTACGTAATAGAATGCTTGATGATCGATTAAGCAATTTAGCAATCATGTTCATCGAGAGAAAAGCTTAATGATTTGTTAAGCTATTTAGCAATCATGTTCATCAAGAGAAAAATCGCAAAAGCCTCTCAATTTGGACAAAGTAATCGATGGTTTTGCATCATTAAATAAAAATCACAGCATAATTTTGTATTGAACTGATATCAAATAAATACTTATATTTACCAATATTTTGAAACTATTTATTATTTCCAGATAATCGCATTAATTAAACACTGTGTAAAATATGCAAAAGACGCGTTTTTTCACAGCCTGTAAATAAAAATTTTTTACCGCTATAAGCGTGAAATTATGTGGGCTTAAATTATGCTTGTGGTTTTTATTTTTACGGAATACAAGGCATCTTTGATTATGAGGTGTTTAAAATGTATTCGGTTGTAAATTTTCATATTTACAAAACTCAAGGCGTCTTGGGTTATGTGGAATTGAACTCTTGCAGTTTTCAATTTTTACGTTTCGGGTTATATATTCAGGATGGGCCAGCACATGGGCCAGAACTTTTAATGCATGGGCCATGGCCCACCCTGGCCCACCCATAGTTACGTTCCTGATTAGTTCAAGAAATATTAAATAAACAATTCAATTTTCATTAAGATAAAGCAAAAATTATACTGGTATATCATAACCACAAAGGAATGGTAAAAAGCCATAAAACAAAAAAAAAGTTTCAGTAATTTCAGGAAAATGAGATCATTCCTATTAACAAAAAGAAACTCATAGTTTATTTAAAAAATGGCTCATAATGGAATACTGAGATGACATTCCTGATATTCTCTCTCATAACATATAGTTAACTATTATTTATATATTATACTAGTTTTGATTTTGTATTTATATCTGTTTATTTATTTTATTTCACTTTATATATCAAAGATCATATTTTCATAATCTTGAATTCTGAAATTTTGCTGTTCATAAATATTTTAAGCAGAAAGATAATTTATTATTAATAAGTGCATAGCTACTAATAATACTATGCATTTTTAGCCTTCAATTGCTCTCTCAGCTGCATCTAACAAGTTCTATTGCCTAGGGTTTGTTGGTTTTTAAAAACCGGTGTTTCTGGATAAATTTATAAAATTTGAAAACCCGTTTTTAAATTTAAAAATCCAGTTTTACATACAAGATTTAATATGCAAAATTAATTAATTATTTAATTAAAAATATAACATTTTGACTTGAAATATCCTTGGGCATATTGTGTGAGGATCTCGCAGTGTATAGCTGAAAAAAGTATGGGTCGAGAATAATATTGTATTTTTGAATAAGGGTTGTAAGTGACACAGGAATCCAAGATAGGGGAATTGACTCAAATATCAAGATGATAAACAAAATTAACGTATGTATTAAAATAGAAAAAAATTAGGTATAGTGGATGATCGGTTAATGAACAGTTCAGATTACAAACAAATCAGATAATGAACACTTTCACAAAAGAATTTTGTTGGGAAAACAAACAAATATTTGGATAATGAACACCTCACAGAATAAACTTTGGGAACAACAGACTGACAGAATTGACAGGTCAGCCAGATGGCCACATGGTAAAGCTGTGGCTTACCATCCTGGAGGATCTGGGTCCCACACCTCCAATTTTTCAGGAGGGGTCCAGTACCGGCTTGTTGAACCTCATCCTTCAACCATCTGGTTGACTCCATCATAGGTGTTGGCCCACCTGTGATGTGCTCTATAAATGGCTGCCACCAGATAAATTTGGCAACTTAATTAACCTAATAGAATGACAGGTTTAGGCCTTGTGTATTTGTGGACTTATGGATAAGAATGTTAAAACAGTAGTTTTTCCCGATTAAAATGAACTCAGACAACTTAAAACAAATCAAAGATTTATTAAAGATGGTAAGAAAGGTATTTTACAATTTTACAATTTTTTGATCTGAGACACCACTTGGGGATCTCTACAGTGACAATGCTATTAATCATTATCAAAAAATCCTGAAGAAGAAAGAAAAGCAATTGACATTGGACAGGTTATTTAACATTCCACAAACGCATAATAAACCTGGTAGATGAAAATACAATAAGTGTATTTTGTATATATTATTGTTATTACATATAAATAACGTAATAAGAAATTATATAATATTTTATTTATTTTTTTGGGTGTCTCCAGAATGAATTAATCAAATTCCCATAAAAACCTATGATAAATCAATGATCAGTTAATGAACAATTCGGGTAGTGAACATTGCCTTTGAACAGATTATGTTCGTTAACCAATCACCCACTGTACTTTTAAGTTATCGGGACACCAGTTGTAATTGTGCACCAAGCAGCAAATGTATATATATTGTTATATACATATTTAGCACTTGATATATTTACACACATTATATACGTGTATATATACAGCTTGGAAAGTGTCCATAACTTCTGCTATACTGGAAGATAACAAAAACAAACGAATGTAGCACTATTTAGCAGAGTAAACAATAATTAAATGGTAATGTTTTTGATCTGTTCTAAGACCATCTTCAGCCATTAGACTTTAAAACCACGGATAAATAAACATGCGTCACATGATATGAGCGTTAAGCCATTTCCAGGCAGGGGAGAGTGCTTCCATTTCCTGCATGTTAATGCTATGCAGCTTGAGCCTTTAATAGAAACGATCCCTGATTATGAAAAAGAGAGACTTAGATGGAAATTGGTCCACAATTATACCAAAAATAAAACACAACAACATCTCAAAGAAAAACAAGAATCCTGCATACTGCTACTCTTCTTACTAAAGAATGGTTAGCCAATGAAAACATCATCTGCACTAAAGATGACAAATCCAATAGAACTATTCTTATAAAAAAGAATTCCTACGATGCTTTAATTGATAATTATATTCAGAATACAGAATCCATACTTCTAAAAGAGTATCCTACTGATGAGCTACAACAAAAAGTCAGAAGACTTGTTAATTGTAAAGACCTTCCTAAATTCTTAAAACATATTATCGTAGATGCACCTGCCTGCCCTTGTCTCTTTGCCTATATTAAGCTCCATAAAAATCCTATGGAAGCAAAACCAATTTTAGAAAAATTCAGATCTCCTACTTTTTTACTTGAAAAAGCCCTTGCTAAATGGTGTAGATCCAAACTAGAAAATTATCCATATGAAACAACTTCTGCCAAATCATTTTTGGACGATATGCTTGCAACAGGACCATTTCCTGACAAACGCTTAACTGTTCTTGATTTTTCCTCCCTATGTCCGTCAATTATCATCGAAGCAGCCTGTATACAATTTTATAAACTGTTACTTACTCACTCCCCAAAAGTGATAAACATGCCTCTTGCTTTCAAGAAATCTGTACTTTAATCTGCCACCATTCCTACTTCTCCTATAAAGATAAATTCTACAATCAAAATAAAGGTGTGCCGATGGGAAGCCCCATGGCAGGTGTCCTACCTGAACTAGTAGTTCAGTTTAAAGAAGAAATAGTAATTCCTAGATTCCGTCCACTTATTAAAATCTATAAAAGATATGTTGACAACATTTTTATTGCATGGCAGGATAACATAGACATTAATGAATTTATAACTGTGATGACTGATCCGATATTAGGCCTAAGCCTGCAACTCGAACAAGACAGCATAACCAACGTTCACTTTTTAGACATCAACATCACTATCAATAATTCTGAATATAGAGCTTACATCTATAGAAACCTACATAGACTCCTATATTTATTCCTAAATTTTTGTCTGACAACTTATCCGTCAAAACTGCCACCTTTAGAACCCTCTTTAAACATTCCTTCACTCACTGGAACCACTATAACGACAGATTCTCAATAGGGTAGGATGCATGGCTACAACTTTTTTCTTAATAATATCCTGGATCAAGTTAAAAATTCTCAGCACAAGACTTCTTCCGCTGAAAAACCAACACAGCTCTCCATATACTGTGCCTGGCACCAAGCTCCTCCACTAATGAAGCTTAAACATAACTTGGAAAGTATTACTAACTTTAAACTAGCCTATAGAAAATTTAATAAAATTTTTAATCTCCTGTGCAATGATAAGCACCCCATCAACCCTCTAAGAAATCCCGGCATCTACATCATTCCGTTCCGTAACATCAATCTCAATAGAAATGAAAACTACATCGGCTTCACTAGTCGTAACTTATCCCAAAGGTTAAAGGAACATAAAGACAGTATATTAAAAGGCACAACCACCACAGCTTTATCTATATGTTCTTTATGTTCTTTAGAACATAACATCAACATCCGTTGGCACGACGCCAAAATTATTCAACATGTCAATCGCCGCGACAAAGGTTATTTTGCCGAAGCTCTACAAATTCAACACCGAGAAAAATCTGGAATTATTGTCAACATGCAGGAACCGGAAGTGCTCTCCTCTGCCTGGAAATGGCTTAACACTCATATCATATGACACATGTTTATCCGTGGTTTTAAAGTCTAAGGCTGAAGATAGTCCTAGAACGGATCAAAAATGTTACTGTTTAATTATTGTTTACTCTGATAAATAGTGCTACATTCATTTGTTTTTGTTATACAGCTTGGTATATTCCTATCTCTAGTTAAATTTCGCGACAACATTTGGCACACAGTTATTGGGTTGTCCGGAAAGTTCATGTGTTTTTTTAGTTGTTAATTGGTAGCGCTAGAGTACTAAAAACGTGCAAGTTATTATTTAGTTTAGTTATGACATTGAAAGATGACACTGTAAACGTCATAAAAATTTATGTTTTGTTAGAATAAAAATCATCAAACTATTGTTAGTTTTGTTTTCACCATGAGTGTCGATAGAATACATTTGCACCACGTAATGTTATACGAATTTAAAAAAAAACTTTCTGCAATTGATGCAACAAAAAATATATGTGAAGTTTATGGAGATGATGCATTATCTGTACTGTACCTGCAAAGTCAGTTTAAAAAATTTCGAGAAGGAAATTTAAGCCTGGAAGATGAGCCTTGTTCAGGACGACCTTCGGTTGTCCTTGACACGATATTTCCGCACAGCTTGAAAGTAATTCTCAATTAACGACATGGGAGTTTGCTGAGATACTTAATGTATCCAAAACAATCATTGATGACCACCTAAAATCAATGGGATGGATCAGCAGATATGATGTTTGGGTTCCCCAAGAACTTATTGAAAAAAATTGGATAGATAGAGTTGCAGCATGCGTTTCTTTGCTTGGCTGTCTTAAGTTTGAGACGTTTTTTAGAAAGAATTGTGAATGGAGATGAAAAATAGATCCTATATGACAATGTGGAGAGAAAAAAACACTGGTCTAAACCAGATTTGCCTGCACTTCAACACCAAAGCCAAACATTCACCAACAAAAGGTCATGTTCAGTGTTTGGTGGGATTTTAAAGGCATAATTTTTTATGAGCTGTTAAAAAACAAGAAAACTATCAATGCAGACAAATATTGTAGTCAACTGGACAATTTAAGAAAGGCAATTGTGGAAAAACGACCATCACTAGCGAACAGAAAAAGCATTATTTTCCACTACGATAACGCTAGGCCACACGTAGCAATGATGACTCAACAGAAGTTAAAGGAGTTTGGCTGGGAAGTTCTCATTCGCCCTTTATATTCACCAGACATTGCGGTGTCAGATTACTATCTCTTTCGATCACTACAAAATTTTCTACAAGGGAAAAAATTTATAAATATTGCTGAGTCGAAAAATACTTAAAATTATTATTTTGAATCGCAACCACCAAAATTTTTTGAAAATGACATCAAAAAACTACCGACTCAATGGGAAAAGGTTGTAAATTCAGACGAAAATTATTTTACCGAATAAAATTATCTCTAAATTTGAAAATTTTGTTTTATTTAATTATTAAAAAACGCACGAATTTTCTGGACAACCCAATACAACTGACACCCTGTTAACCAAAAAGTATTGAAAATTAAAATAAAATGCAACAAAAGGACAAAATACAACTAACATTATTAGTTTATTTTCAATATCTAAGTAAGCACATTAGAAATATTTCTACATTACTAAATGTTTTAAATTTTTTATACTTTGAATAATTATGGAATTTCATCAAATATTATAATGAATATATTTTTGAATGAATATAAATTGACAAATATAATGAATATATCGGTTATAACGAAATATTCTCATAATTCCTGCCGAAGATATACTTTACCACCTACATTAAAACACTATTAATAGGAACGTATAATTCATAAACATCAGTTAAAAGGAAAAAATGGCGTCGCGCGAAGAATTATTTACCTAACTTAGATTATTATTTATTTAGTGTGTTTGTTTAATATAATAATTTAAAAAAAGTACTGATATCGCACCAAAATGTGAAAAAATGGGCCAAGTTCTATTCTACCAGTTTGTTTGGCCCAAAAAAGAGTAGAGATCTAAAACAGGTGCCAAGTTCCATTCCACCGTCGTAAAATAATGTGGAGAACCGCGATTGTACATCGTGTATCGCGCATTTTACTTGTGATGAACTATTAATTTTATGAATGGATAAATTGAAAAGAAAAAAAAAGAAATGTGTAATTTAGATGGATGGAGTTTCTCGCTTGCTGCGGAAACTTCTCCTAATAAACAACACAAAAAAGAGTTAGATTATATATAATTATAAATAAGAGAAATAGTTGTGTAAAAAAATATAAACATCCTGAGAAACGTGTTAAATTAACCAGGATAAGCAATCGATTAACGTGTCTCGTTTAACCGCGGAATTTTATATACATGATGAAAAAACGAGATATCATGGCGACGATGCAAGATTAAATTGCATGCAGGTGTCGCCAGACAGCTTCAGCAACATAAGGGTGTAGCACGAGAATGACGTAGAGCACTGGAATGACGAAATCATGATATCATTTCGAGTCGTCGCTAGAGAGTTCCTCACGTCCAAACGTGAGTTAAGAAAGGTTTTGTATTGACGGCATTCATTCGCGTTCTACACGTCGAAAATGGCAAATTCGACGCTTAGAACGGAAGGTTCACGTTGGTGAATACCTATGTTTATAGTGACTAAACAACTAAATATAATGCCATAACTTTTTAGTATGCATATTCCTTAGACTTTGTATATATCATATAATAATTAAATTTTGTGTTAAAAACGTTAAAAGTCATAAGTCGAAAGACCTATTTATATACCATACTTTTAGGCGTGATTTCTGAATACCTCACACTGAGTGGAAAAGCTTTGTTTCATTTTTATTTCCTTCCGTTCACCAACGTGAACCTTCCGAAGGAATAAGGGTGCAATGCCTTTATCCGCCATTATGTGCCGCATTACACCTTTATCCTTCGGAAAAGTTCCGAAGGATAAAGGTGTAATGCGTCTTACGAAGTTACCTATGTTTATAGTGAACGGAACGTTATTATATTTAGTTGTTTAGTCACCTATGTTTATAGTGACTAAACAACTAAATATAATGCCATAACTTTTTAGTATGCATATTCCTTAGACTTTGTATATATCATATAATAATTAAATTTTGTGTTAAAAACGTTAAAAGTCATAAGTCGAAAGACCTATTTATATACCATACTTTTAGGCGTGATTTCTGAATACCTCACACTGAGTGGAAAAGCTTTGTTTCATTTTTATTTAATCTAAATATTTTTTCTTGTTACTATCGAAGTGATTTTGATAAAACATAGAAAGCAAATTAACCAGCTACGGACTCAGATGTGCGTGCTCTGTTCAAGCTTATTAAATGAACATGATATCATATATATGTGACGCGATCTGGAGAACTTAAGAAGTAACGACTCGCTGAAGCAGATTTCTTCTACAAACACACGCGTGGAACGTGAACTCAATGACGTCATTCTTCTTCGCGTTTACGTTCGCGTCAAAGCCTTGCTGAAGCTGTCTATTGTAAGCGAAATGATAAACTTAATGATAAAAGAAATTAGAAGATAAGTGGGAGAAAAGAGGGGACGGAGAATCTGAGAGAAGGTGCCGTCAAGCCAAGGTATCGTGCGCCGAAAGCAGTCTAAGAAAGTTCCGAAGGATAAAGGTGTAATGCGTCTTACGAAGTCGATCCTGGGAATTAAATTTAGTCTGTCAAGCAACTTAGTGTGATCCCGAAATTGCAATCATCTTCAAAATCAGCACTTTAAAACAAAGAAGAAAAAGAATAGTTGAAACTTCTGTGACAATAGGCTAGTGATTCTCAACCACTGATATATTGGCAACAATCTTTGATTATTAAATGTAGTATATTTAGTAGTCGGCTAGATAACTACTTCGAATCACTGGTATTTGTTGTATTTAATTTAAGAATATTGTATTTCCATACAATCTTATAGAGACAGAGAAAAAAATTACTCAAATATAAATGATAGGAAAATAAAATCTATTATTATTTTAAAAAGGACCGAATTTATAAATTAGACAAGTTTTAATTTATGATCTTTTATTAGTAAGAACCTCACACTTTACAAAAATATTAAACGCATTTAACGGGATCTTATATATTTACCTGCTTTAAGATCACAATAGGTATAAATCTATCTGTACTTTCAACACTTGAAACGAATAATGAGAGAGAAATACATGAAAAGAACAATGCGATATTTAGACTCTCGAGTTTTCAAAATTTGTCACTATACACCAGGTGACATAATTATGACGTATGTACAAATCTAGGTGTATTCATAATAATTTTTAAATGGCCATTTAAAAACTATTATGTATTTTTATAATGTTGCATTTCATATTTCACGATGACTTATTTGAATAAATTTGCGTATAGATTACACAGAATTATAAAGTTAATTGTACAATTAGGAATGTTTGGTTTTGAAATTTGTATTTAAAGAAAAATTAAAACACATTTGCCTATTAGTGATGACCATAATTAGAACTTCATTATTGAAATTCCCAAGTTGTTAATTTCTTTTTGTTATAAAGATAAACAAACTGTGGGTAATATTTATAAATTTATTGTCTAAATATATATTTATTTATTTTTGAGTTAGTCTGAAAACTGTATAGAAAATACTTAACGGTACTTTGTAACATAAGACTTCATCATCTCTACTGTATATACAGTAAATTTCACTCCAGAACAGTTGCTAAATCACTGCACCATCTCCAGACTTCATAGTTTTAGAGGAGTCATAATTTAATTTTTATATTAATAGTTCGTTCCTTTTTGTCTCTTATAGCATTCGTAAGATTAAAGATTTGTCGTATTATACTGTATTTTTGTAAAATTCAGGTGTTCAGTTGTAAAATTCAGAATATGACAGCAAAACTCTTCTATATTTAATAGCTGTTAAGGATGCTAAAAATTTCTATTTGCTATTGAATTGCTTCTTATAAACATACAATAGTGAGCCAGCATGATGATACCAAACAGTTGTTTACGGATTAAATGGATAAATAGAATAATATATATTTATGTTTAGTCAATGCCTGATGTCTACCAATTGGCGAAATGGCTGGCCAAAGCCAGAAATATACGAGAATTTACGACTATTTCGTGCTTTGGCTGGCCAATTCGTGATGCGCACGACAATCAATATCCAATTCGAGAATTGTCCAAGAAAAAGTGTCGAAAACTAAAAATTTTGCGTAGCTAAGTAGCTGAGTGCATTCTTGCGAATTTTGGCTTATTCAGTAGTGACATTGGATTGTTTGTCACGAAACATGTTGATCTTGCAAATATTAGTAGGTTGGTTAGTTTTATAAGATAAACTTACCCACCCAATAATATTTGCAAGATCAACATGTGTTGTAAGAGACAATCCAATCTACTGAATAAGCCAAGATTATAAAACTTACCCACCCACTAATATAAATGGGATTGTCTTTTGCAAGATTTCTGTATCCAATTTAATTGTAATACATTATGGATTTATCTTTTGTATTTTTCCGTATAATTAAAAAATATATAAAAATGAAATACCATATTTATGAACACTTTTGGCAGAGATAGTAAATTTTTAATATTTTATTTTTATAAATATAAAATGTTTTCAGCTTTATAAATAACTGTCAAATTAAATGATTAAAGATTTTAAAAACTGCTGAATTTTTGGAATAACAAAAATTCAGCAGTTTTTAAAATCTTTATTCATTTAATTTGACAGTTATTAATTCATAAAATTTTAAATATAAGTTAACAAGATGGTTCTTAATTAATATTCATTGTATAAAATCTTAAAACTTCTTAAATTGAATGAGTCATTTTATAAAGATAATTATCATTCCCTAATCAAAAATTAAATGTCCTTTTTCTTTCATTTTTTTAAACATGTAATAGAATCTTATGATTCAGTTAAAATATCCATATGGTTAAATGTTATCAAAATGCTTGCAAGTGTTTTATATCACATCAGACAGTTTTATTAAAAATAAATCATTAAGTACTCAAATTTATATATACCTTGATTTATGATTTAAATATAATGCATGAATGATATTTTTGTTCAGTATTTCAAAGAAAAAGTCAAACTATCTCTTATTAAAATGCATAATGAAATACAAACATTAATACATGGAAAGTTATTCAAACAAAACTTCATAGACTACTGTTCTTGAAAAGATATATAGGTTAAATATATTAATGATTTATTTATAGTAACACTATCTTTCCTTCTGAATGTATTAAGTTGTTTTATTAAAAACAATTTATTGTTATATAAACAATTTTAAAAAGATATAAAGAAAAAAGCATACTCTCATTTTATAATTAAATTTTTTCTTTTTTTT
>AYEL01084136.1:0-12947 GCA_000484575.1 Olivierus martensii
TTTGCCTATTAATTTATAAATCAGTTTATTTTAATATAATATTTATATAATATTTTCTTCATTATAAAAATTCATATATCTAAAGAGTTTTAACTGTTTCTCAAAATTGTTTATTATGTGTTTTTCAGTAGTTAAAATTATAGCAATTGTTAAATATATTTGCAAGAAATAAGAATATATAACCTTGAACTTTTTTGTTTTTAGATTATAGATTCATCAACTTTAAGTTGGTCAACCAGAATAAAAGGATTTTTAATTTGTTTTATTCTTGGTTTTGTCTTCTCAATTATGGTAAGAATTTTTTGTTTTGTTTGTTATTAAAATTAATTTGAGAGTAATGAAATTGCTTTTTATTTTATGTGTTGTGATTTATTTATTTTGTAATTATATTTAAATATTTCATGTCAATGATATAGAACAGATTTTTTTTTAATCATTTATAAAAAGTTAAAATTATAGCCATATATTAATTATATTATACTATTTGATTAATATTTAGTTTTATATATTTTTATCAGAATTTTTTCTTGAACATATCAATTAAAAGATAAATTTTATAATATTTACAAATCAAAAATTGTTATTTGTTTGTTGTAAGTTACAGTTAATAGAAATGAGCAATATTAGAAGAAGGAAGAACTTGCACATTGGTGATATCAGTAACATAACACAAATGTTTAAGATTAGATTGTGAAATTATCATATACAATTACAGTAATTACTCATTATACAAATAAGTTATATTTCCTGATATTTCTTCATATTCTGGGATTCCATAAAATAAAATTAATTTTTCCCATATAATTCTATAATAAAGTTTTGCTAGATAATGAATCATTTATAATATGAAATAATATAGATAACTTTATTGAAACAGGAACTAGTAATGATTTCTATGTTTATATACATTTATTGAGTTAAGAGATGTTATGATATAAGAATTTTTCAATGTACAAGAGATCAGGAGTAGATCTATCAGCAAAGTCCGATAATAATAATAAAAAAAAAATTACTTCTAAATTAATATAATTGTCTGGAGAATTAATCCGCTTGGTGGTCTAGCAGTATGACGTTGGGACGCTAGCCCAAAGATCCCCAGTTCCTCCCGGGCCGAGGCGGATTTTTTCTTCAGATAAATTAGTTAAAATTCTAGTTTCAATTATTAAGGCCGAGGCAGATTTTTTTCTTCAGATAAATTAGTTAAAAATTCTGGTTCAATTATTAATTTTTCGGATAAATTAGTTAAAAATCCTAGTTCAATTATTAATTAATAGATATGCCACTCATTGATTTAATAAAATATTAATTATTCTAATTATGAGATGAGATAAATTAATTAAAAATTCTAGTTCAATTATTAATTATTAGATGGCGCCACTCATTGGTTTAATAAAATAATAAATATTCTAATTATAAGTGGGACTAAAATTAGTTTAAATTAATTCAAATCATTAAAATTTGGTTAAAGAATGAAGGGATTAAAATATGGCAGATTAATTAGGATTAATTGTACAAGAGGCTTACTTTCCTGGAAACATTGTCATAAATTTGTATTCCATTTGTATAAATTTACATAAATTTATGCAAATTTTTATGTTAAAATTAAAAATATTATAGATTGCCTACAAAGATTACTGTTAATATTTAATTACTGTTATAATATGTGATATTATTAATAATAATTTGTTATTGATAGTAATATTAACTCTTGTTATAATAGTGTTTATAACACTATTGTTATATCATTATATAAAATTACATTCTATATGAAATAATGAATAGTATTGAAATTTCTGATATCAAAATATTTTTAAAAGTCAAATTTATGCGTATTGTATAAAACAAATAAAAGTTTTATTTTAAAAGATTAAAATGTAAAGTAAAATATTCATTTAATGACTTTAAAAAATTGTCATTTTATTCTAAATAAGTATTATAAGTTTGCTATAAAAATTATATAAATGTAAGAAAACAAAATTGACAAAAACTGAGATGAGATTGTAATATGTAAAATAAGCAAGTACAATAATTTGAAGTACAACCTAACTGATTTGATGAGTTAAAATGTTCAATGCAGTTGATAAAAACAGATTTTGATAGCACAGTATGCCTAATCATTAAAAAAAAATTTAATCTCTTCTTTAATACATTTCTTTGCTGGAGTGAATATTTTTACTTTTGTTGGATTCAGTTCTTTTTTTAAAGAAGTATAAGAGATAAATTCAAGCAAGTCATTGTTACATATTTGAAGTTGTTTAATCTCTTCTTTACTACATTTCTTTGCTGGGGTGAATATTTTTACTTTCTTTGGATTCAGTTCTTTTTTTTAAAGAAGTATAAGAGATAAATTCAAGCAAGTCATTGTTACATATTTGAAGTTGCAGAAAAAGGAGATAAATTCGTATACAAAAAATTATTAATTTGTTTTATTAAATTATCATTTAATACATATAAAATTATGCATTGCAAAAGTAAAAATGTGGTATAGTTAATAGGTGAAAGACACATTAAAAACTAAATATATCCATATAAAAATAAACTTCACTATTATAATTGCATGCTTACATTAACAATTAGATATAAATATTTTATAAATGTAAAAGCTATACTTGATGACAGCATTGGAAGTCAGTATTGAGTCAATGGAAGCAGCATATTACCAACTTTTGTGAAGGTATTTATGTGCACAGAACAGTCAGTTTCAATGTAAAGGATAACAGCATCAGTAAGAATGATGTTTATTTTTATGTAAACATGTCTCTAGGTTTTCAGTTTTCAATTTTGAATAAACACTCAATGCAATTTGCTTTGTTTGATGGTTAATCATGCAGATTTTGAAAGCAACTTAAAATTACAACTCTTCCGCCAATTTAGAACACAGAATTGATTGGAGTGCATAAAACATCATTGCGATACAGTCGATTCCGCTTAACTGTGCCACCAGTTAATTGAAGCAGCTACCTAATTGGGCCAAATCTCAAAGAACTAAAACCAAACTAATAAACTAACGCTTAATTGGGACAATAGCAGAAAAAGAATTTAGCAATTTTTGACATACTTTCGAAAAATCCCTAAAATATAAATATGTCAACACTACACACTAATACATATTTGGCTACATTAGCATGATGCGAATCAGTTATTCATTGTCATGCGTCTGGCAATTTATACTTCTACTTAAGAGTCTATCATTACTATATACTGTACTGTACCTAGCAATATTCATTTACAGTGTCAATTTTATTTAAAAATTTTTAAATCTTTGCCAAAATGCCAAGAAATGAAATTGTAAAATTATGTATGTATTATTTTTTCTTTACCATTTATAGTACAGATATTTTCTGTATTTTGGTTTTAATAAAGCATTAAAAATAGGTACCTAATTATTATTTTTTACCTACTTACTTATTTACGTATTCATATACATTAGTAAAGGTTTTACTTTAAAAATCAAAATCTTTTCAAGATCTTCTGGAAAGGATGAAAAGGAAAAAAATAATCTTTTGTCAATATTTTTTTAGTTTAATTATCCATTGATGAAGGAGGATAAATTTTACTTATGATTGTCTTCATATATTCTCTACAGACCTAATTTTCATTTTATAATTATTCAATGAATTGTTAAATATTCCATAAATAAATGTTTATTCATCTCAAAAAAAAAAACGTTAATTAGTTTGTTTTTTTATGTTGTTTTAATATGAACATATTTTTATGACATTTAAAAGTTTTTAAAATATTTTTATATTTTACAATTAAATATCATAATTATTAATTATTAAAATTCATGAATAAAATTTGTACAGTGTACTCCCAAAAGCTATTTAAATTGCATGCACTGATGATTTATTTTTACATACAATATATACAAGAGATCCCTGACTTAGACTTATATAGCTTTGCTAAGAAAGCAAATTAATCTACTTACATAACTTATTTCATATTCCTTTAGTAAGCATACATGCTATATGTATAATATATATGACAGAATATATGATGATATAGCTATCATAATGTAATATGTATGCATGATTTACATCATAGTATAATAACTGTGTTGTCAAGTGTTACTTTCAACAGTAACAGTATTGTTATAAGTAAATCATTGTAATCATTATCATGTGACATTGCAGTATTACTGCAATATTCTAAATTATAAAGACTTTTTAAAATATTTTATAGAAAAGCTGAATTTGTATAAGTTGGACTGATTATGTATGTAAAGCATAAATTTTAATTTGTTCAATCAGCTAATGAAGAAATGAATGATAATTTATAACATAAGCAATAATAAATTCTATTATGTTAACAGTCACATAAATTTATCACAGAAGTATATTCTTTGATATTTTTAACTTAAAGCAGTAAAATTTATATTATGCAATATTTGTAAAGATGTACTTGAAGTAATTTAATATTTACATTATAATCACATAAGTATTCTTTATTTTTAAAAGAATATTTTACAATATTTGTCTTCTGAAAATATTCAGGTTCATAGACATTGAATGCAATTTCAATGAACAGATATATAATAATATATGTATCCATTATGCTAATATAAAATTTAAATAGAAAAAGTAAATTTTATAAAAAGATACTTTAAGATCAATATATTTATCTCAGAGAAAACAAATTTTTTTATTATATTAATCAAAATAGTGTATTAAGATTTTTTATTTAGATCTTATTTTTATTTTATACTTAATAAATTTTAATATTATATGAAATGATTTAGAAACACCATTTGTAATATTTCACATTTAGGGAATTGAAAGATTATAATAACTTCAAGGAACTAATTGTTGTGATAGTTGGAGTAACTTACCATATATTTTATATAATTTTCGTACAGAGAATTGATTTTTATACAATAATTTGATATTAATGATCAAATCAATGTGATTTTATACAAATTATTTTGCGAAATTCATATTATTTGTATCTTATTATCTGATTATGCAATTTTCCTTTTTAAACTTACATTGATGGTCATATGCAAATTAAGAAGAATTATTAAATTAATAAGATAACAATGATTAATTCTTTAAATATTATTGAATAATTTAAAGTGTTTAAGAAAAAAATTCTGAAATTAAACAATTTGATTTGTTTCTGATTTTTAATTAATATGACGACAAAAATCAAAATTGTGAATTTATATTTTATAAATTCAAGCATTATTTTACAGTATTACATTGATAAAATATTTGAATATAATTGAATATAAATGCGAATTTTACTTAACACTTCTTTTAGAATATTTTGATAATTAAAAAAAAATGTTCAAAACTTCCTCTAATTTGGCATGATTTTGGACTAAGTTTGTAACAAATCATTGGAAATGCTGGAGTATTAGGAAGATTAATTTTTTAATTAATATTTGATGAAATTTCATAATTATTCAAAGTATAAAATATTTAAAACATTTAGTAATATAGAAATATTTCTAATGTGCTTATTTAGATACTGAAAATAAATATTAAATTTGCATCAAAAAATAATATAATAAATACATATTACTATATTGAAAATCTTGAAATAATTAATTTTATTTACAGATATTTATATTGTACATTGATATACCAACTCCCACTATTTTGTCTAGCATATACCATTAAAGAATTAATATTTGATGAAATTCCATAATTATTCAAAGTATAAAAAATTTAAAACATTTAGTAATATAGAAATATTTCTAATGTGCTTACTTAGATATTGAAAATAAATATTAAATTTATATCAAAAGATAATATAATAAATACAAATTACTATATTGAAAATCTTGAAATAAGTAATTTTATTTAGAGATATTTATATTGTACATTGATATACCAACTCCCACTATTTTGTCTAGCATATAACATTATTAGCTCTAGAAATAAATGAGCTATATACCAAAGGAGAAAAGAATTACAATTTTAATTCTTGAACAGGAGAGAGAACTACAGATTAATGTTTACTATCAAACTGCCTAAACTTTCTAAACTTCACACTTAAAAGAACAGCACTACATACAGTATAGTTAAAACTACTCTTTAATATCAACCTTGTACTGACGTTTTCAATGCATCTACATCCTCTTCAGGTCCATGGGCCTGAGGAGAGAGAACTGTTTGATTCTGGGTTGTGTGGATATACCTGGAAAAGAAAGGTATTTATTCTTCTATCTACTTTCTTTCCTTCATATTTTTTCTTAGGATAAATATCATCTTTGCTCATTTGCCTTCATTGGATGCCACTGATGGGAAAGAAGACAGCTTCCCTTTTTCTCCTATATTTTCAAAAACACCAACTATCTCTCTCTCTCTAACAGTTGTCATTCATCCAATGTCAACAAGTCAATTCTATGACTCTGTCTTCTCTCGCTAAACATTGTTGTTCTCTTAATACTTTAGTTTCTGTATTGCAGTTTTATTACTTTCAGTTTAATAATATATATAAAAATATAATACTACATATATACATGTAGTATTACATATATATATAATAATTTTGTTTTGTAAAAATTTGAAAACTGGTTTTTGGAAATACTGGAATTTGAAAATCAGTTTTTCAAAAGTTTGGATTTGTATAAACTCTACTATTGCCCTCCTCAGGGATTTTATAGAAGGCTGAAAATGTTACCACATGATATAATTAGTAACTCTGTACTTAACTAATAATAAATTATCTTTCTGCTTAAAGTGTTATATTATTTGTGTATTGACTTAAAGTTGTATGTAACTATAGCTTCATATTTTACTTCCTCATGCAAAATTAAAATAAGTAAAAACAGGACTGATTGGAAAAGAAAAATTTTATTACAGAAATGTTTCCAACCTACTTGTGATGTCTTCTTCAGCTGCACTATTCAATACAGCTAAAAAGTACAGCTGAAGAAGACCTTACAAGTAGATCAAAAACTTTCAGTAATAAAATTTTTCTTGTCTGATCAATGCTGTATATCTTTATTTTGACTATAGTTTCTTAAATTTGTTAAAAATTTCTTAAATTGCATTAAAGAGCTAGTTTATATGTTCATTTTATGTAAAAATTTTGCTTAATACAAAAAAAATAATATATCTCATAGACCTCCTATTGTACTTTTTCCTATTATTTATAACTATATATCTATGGTAATTCTTTTCTATAAAGTGTTTAAATTTGTGAATTTATTTATTTATAAAAAGAATCAAATATGATACATATTAATGTAGTTAATAATTATTTGAATGTCATGAGATAAAGCTATTCAATAATAATATAGATAAGAAATATAAAAATATATTTCTATCATTAATAGCGTTTTAGACAATAAATTCAGAAATTTATTCTGTGTAAAATAATGTTACTAAATAAAGATATTTTTAATATGGAAAGAGAAAATAGTCATATTTCATTTTATATCATTAATTCATTCCAATACTTGTGACTTAAATCGAATAAGCTCTTTAAAAATGACCTAGATCCTTATAAAATGAAGGATAATGAAGAATAATATAAATGAAGGATAATGAACCTAATCTTTATAATGTTGTTAGTGATGTTATGTGGTCTCACACTAATAACATTTTTAAGCTTCTAAATAATTTCATAAGTTTCAGTAACTAGCTCAAAATTGAATTGCATGTATGATCAAGTACTCTAGTACATAGTATAGAAAGTTGAACAAGAGTGAACTTTGGCATAAGATGTAGCATCTAGCCATATAGCAAAAGTAACATCAGGATCATTACTTCAATGTATTTACATCATGTTTTATGCCTGTGAGACCCATAAGTTAAGGTATGACTGTATATATAAATTAACAATAATATAAAGAGAATAAATCAAATAACATTAAGCTTTTGCTTTAACATCATTAATTGTTTTTCTTCCGTTTATTAATGAGATTATTTGAGAAATTCCTTAAAAGTAATATTCAAAACTAATGGATATAATATGCTGGATACAGAATAATAAATATGAATTATTCAAATTTATTGTTTTGTTAAAAATAAAATGTCTGAAATTATTTTATTCTGAAAATAATTTCCACCATATAATTTCTTTTATAGATTTTTAAATAATGAAAATGAATATAGAATCATAAATTTATTTGCTTTCTTAATAAAATTTGCATAAATAACAAGCACTATTAGTAGAAAACAGATTTTTATTATATAAAAAACTGTTTCCTGCTAATAGTGCTTGTTATTCATATGAAAATTAATATTATTCCAGATTTTAAAATTTAGAAAATGTTTATTTTCTTATTTAAATTTCTAATTTTAATTTAAATATTGTCTTTTAAATAGATGTATATTTAATAATCTATATTTATATTTTTCTATAAAATATATTTATTATAGGCTTTAGAAGATGTTAATTTGAAACATAGACCTATCCTAAAAGCTATATTGACATATATGGATAAAGTTTTCACTGTAATATTTTTCTTTGAAATGTTAATTAAATGGTTAGCATTTGGCTTTAAACAATATTTCACTAATGCATGGTGCTGGCTGGATTTTGTTATTGTACTGGTAAGAATCAGTTTGATATTTTAATGAATTTTTCTTCATTTAAAACATTAAAATAATGTTATAAACTTTATTTATTGTTATTCAAAAAAATTAATAAACATTATTTACTATAATTTATTAAACCATAATCAGAGATGTCATATTTTCAAAATCCTTCTGTATAATTTAAAAGACTACCAGATGTTATTATTTGGGAGAATACAATTATCCTTAACAATCTAACTATAATCATAAATGAACCATTTAAATTTCTATACTATATCAAAATAAAATAATTTATGAATATGTAATAGGATAATAATGAAATTTTTCTACTTTAAAATTACTGAAAAATTTTAATTGGTAATCTATTGCAAGTATTCCTCTAGTAATAAACATCTAAATTATGAATTTTCATATATACAAACAGACCACTTTGTTAAATTATTAATTTTATAATTTATTATATTTTTATTATAAATATTTCAAAAATTGCAAAATAATAAAATGGGTCTGTAAAAGCAAATATATTATTAAATCATATAAATATTTAATGTGTTAATAGAAGTAAAAATAATGGAATTTACACCAAAACTCACCACCTCATAATTAGACATTTATTTCAGAGAGTGGGATATAAGATACTACTGATTACTTCAATCGATATATATACTTCAATATTACTCCAATACAATATTATTTATTATTATTATTACTCTTATATATTACTCCAATACAATATATAGTATGTTTGATTGTTTGATTTATATTGCTAAATGTGCATAAATGACAAAACTGCACATGGCAGCAATCATTTCAGAACCTACTATGATTGATTGATGTCTATGATGGAGTTGACTAAAAGAATGAAATATGGAATTCAAAAGATCATGAAAAATTCTGGATATATCAGACATAAATTGATCCCAGATTCCCAAGATGGAACTTTTGACATTATTGTATAAGACAAGTACTAGATTCAAGTATAAGCCAAAAAATTTTAGAAAGTAGACAATATTTCTAAAATGAGAGTTGGCTCATATAAAAGTCCATTGATTAATGGACTTTTATATGAGCCAACTCTCATTTTAGAAATTTCAATTTCAATTAGAAATTTCAAGTTCAATTATGGTGCATCCTTATTGCACCTTTATACTAAATGCACTATATTTATTTCTGATAAAAAATCAATACCTTACTGATTCTATTATTAAAATATTGTATGTGGATATATAGAATAGAAGAAAAGTCTGTACCCCTCCAAATAACTTGATAACTATCATAGATTTAAAAAATTTTTTAATGCCAACAAATAGGAAGTCATGGGTGTGCTACCTGATGATGACCTTCAAATAAACTGATTATACAAATGAAAACACTTGAAAATCCTATTTCATAAACCACAACATATAGGAAAAATTTTCCAATTACAAATTTGTTTAGCATTCAGTTCTGAAAACTTTGAAAAACTTCATCAAAATCAGATGAATAGTTTGCCCAAAAATGAAACAAAAACATTTTTGCATGCAAATCATGTCACAATCCTTTCCACATCTGGTTCTGGAAATTTCTGGAGGTTTCCACAAAATCATCTTCCTGTTCAGTTGGCATAAAAGGCACTTTCACACACACGTAATTTAATGTATGTGTACAGTACAATGGCTGAGTACACATTTAATGAAATGACTGCCATGGTCATATGCTATGGTGCTGTTAATGCAAATGTTGCTGTTACAGCTTACTTTTATCAGGAAAGACATCCCTCAGCATGAATAGTTAGATCTATCATATATCAATTCCTTGTATAACTTTCATTCTTGCATAATAATAATTGTACTATCAAAAAGATTGCAATACACAACTACCAAATCAGGAAGAGTTAGCAATTTAATGTTTAAAAATGATTATTTGAAAATGAATGCTGCATTTGTAAAACAATTACATTTTATTTAAATAATCACTCACTAATTTAATAAACAATCTGTCCATCATTTCCATTTTGACACGAGAGACAAGAATCAATGAAAAAAATTGAGTACTGAAATTAAGTTCATTGATTTAACAGAGGATCTTCAAGACCACATTATTACTGCTTGTAGAGATTTCTCCTGGCACTCTAAAAGCTGAGGAACTCCATCTAACATCATGCTCAACTGTATTTGGGTGCTGGTGGAAGACATTTTGAGCACATCTTTGATTGGTTTTGCTTGTTGATTAGGATTTGTTTTTTCAGTTTATTGCTTTGGGGCAGGGCCACCGAGAGGGGGTGACATCCGTGACTTTTGTTATGGGCCCGGCATCAAAAAGGGCCCAACTGTTGGGTCTGAAGTGTCACATAACTTGTGTGATAGTTCTCAGGCTGCTGATAGAGCACCCAAAGCAGTCGTACCAAAATAAACATTTTTATATATGACATAATATGTAATGTATGGAATTTTGAATTTATTGTTTGCCTTTTTTAAATAAATGCTTATTGTTTTATATGGCTTTTTTATTAAACCAAAGTGATGCACGATTTTTAGTGGGGCTTGGACTACTTAAAAAAGTGCATCATTTGTCATGGGCCCAAAAATTTCTCTTGGCAGCCCTGCTTTGGAGTATTATATTTTGGTATTGGTTTGTTATTTATAACAGAAATAGGTGTCAACTTTTTGCATGTAAAAATGTTTCATTTGTGAGCAAACTATTCATCTGATTTTGAAGAAGTTATTTTCAAAGTTTTTAAAATTGAATGCTGAACAAGTTTGTAATTGGAAAATTTTTCCTATCTGTTATGGTTTATGAGATAGGATTTTAAGTGTCTTCATTTGTATAATCAGTTTATTTGAAAGTCGTCATCAAGTAGCATACCCATGACTTCCTATTTATTGACATTAACAGATTTTTGAAATCTATGATAATTATCAAGTTATTTAGAGGGTACAGACTTTTTTTCCAGTCTGTATATACAGGGTGATTCAAAAAGGTTGTGTTTTTTGATTTGCACTCAATTTAAAAGATATAATGCATGAAAGTTTTGTGATATCATTTTCATTTTGACATAGAGACAAGAATCATCGAAAAAAATTAACTACTGAAATTAAGTTCATTGATTTAAATTAATAAAATTACAAAGTTATATTGTAATATAACTTTAATTAATTAATAATGTTAGATAAAGTGTTTGATGTTTGCAAAAATAATTCTGAACAGACATCTGCAATGCAGAAAAATTCTGTACAGACATTGCTCTAATATTCCCACTGAAGCACCTAAAATGAGATGCATATTTGCTAATTCTGCATAAGAATAGTGATTCATAATACTATCAAAAAGATTGTAGTATGCAATACACAACTACCAATTCACTTGTCAGGAAGAGTTAGCAATTTAATGTTTAAAAATGATTATTTGAAAATGAATGCTGCATTTGTAAAACAATTACATTTTATTTAAATAATCACTCACTAATCTAATAAACAATCTGTTCTCAATGCTCTAAATTTTTTAGGATAATTTTTAAGTACGGTAGTTAAAATTTATAAATGATTTTAAAAATGGGTTTAGAGGGTGACTTCAGCACCTCTATAAGGTCATATCAAAAATAAAAAAATCCAAAATCCAAAAATTTTTTTTATTTTAATATTTTAAAAATGATAATTAAAAAATATTTTTGATAGATGATGCAATATCTTTTAGCTTTTCTATTCTTTCAAAAATACATTCTTTATTATTAAGTTTATTTTAATTACCAATCTTAAATTATTTAGTTCTTTGATTAAAAATGCTTAAAGAAGAATAAAATATCATTTAAATTAAATACTTATTGCCTTGATAAATTAAAATTAACAATTTTCACAGTTTGCACCATTTTGTCAATTAATCTAACTTTAATATCTTTTATTATGGATAGTTTGTAATTTCTATTTAAACAATCTTTTTAAAAATAAATCCTTAAATTTTGATAACTATTTTAAGTGTTTTTATTAATAATTAAAAATAGAAACTTTATTTCCAATATGATGATTAGTCCATTTACAAACATTTTATATATGGACAGATATTACTGAACCCCCAGTCTGCTGGTTCAGACAAACTGCTCCTACTCCAGAGAGTGGGAGCAGTTTGTCTGAACAAACTGCTCCCACTCTGGTCTAAGACACTGGCTGGTCTAAGACAAGGGTTCCCAAAGTTTTGCCTAGGTGGGCCAAACTGTAAATTCCAAAATATTTGGTGGGAACATGTTGAAGCAGTAAAAAGTTCTCTCATAGATTTATACATTAAAGAAATGCTATTAAATAAATTAAAATACACTGACGGAAAAAAAATCCCAACACAAAGAAAGACTTGTGTTAGATAAACAAAATTTGGTAGGCGTGTTTATACATCTGAAAGATGACATCGATTCAAATTTCGCGCTTTTCGCATAAGTGTGGCGCTAGTAGCTCCACTCGGAATTTGCAAATCAGGTTTGCTTTAAAT
>AYEL01084139.1:0-42450 GCA_000484575.1 Olivierus martensii
TAAGCCTTCTCAATGTCAAAAAAGATGGATACCAGATGTTCGTGTCTCACGAAGGCTTCTCGAATAGAGGTCTCAAGGCGTATCAAATTGTCTGTTGTGCTCCTAAAGTAACGAAATCCGCTCTGGTATGGTGAAAGGTGGCCAAATTTTTTTAAATAGTATATTAAGCGGTAGTTCACCATACGTTCTAGAACTTTGCAAAGGCAACTAGTCAAAGCAATTGGTCTATAGTGAGAAGGGTTTTTGAGATCTTTTCCTGGTTTGGGGAAAGGGATGATAATAGATCTAGTCCAGGATAATGGGAACACATGCTCTGCCCAAATTCGATTGAAGGGGAACAAGATGTTAGTAAGAGAATCTGGCGAAAGGTGTTTCAACATGCTGTAGTGGATGGAATCCGGACCTACAGCACTATTGCCACAACGGTGCAAAGACATGTGAAGCTCGACCATTGTGAAAAGGTGTTATACTCTTCAGGTGTAGGGGCCTGATGTTCAAGGGAGCATTTTAGACACGCGACTTTATAGATAGAAAAGAATCCGGGTAATTGTTACTGCTAGAAACAGAAGAGAATGTGGATGCGAGCAGATTAGCAATATCCTGATAGTCGCTGATAATTACACCATTATGTTCGAGCATGGAAATTGGTTGGAATGTAGCTGTCCCATTGATCTTACGGATTTTGGCGGTGTATATGAGGCTTTTACAGTGGCCTTTCATTCTAATATGCTTTAGAGCAAGTTGAATTGCATGCACTTCGGCTGTAAAAATAGATGCCACTGAGATAATCTGCTCAGAAAACGCTTCATCCTCACAGATCACGGCAGATCCCACATGTCAATCGGATTTAGATTCGTCTGTAAAAAGCGAGAAAAAACCTATGTTTGTATGAAGAGAATCTGCAAATAGCTGCTGAAATACACAGTCCGGAGATTCTAATATGCTTTAGAGCAAGGTGAATTGCATGCACTTCGGCTGTAAAAATAGATGCCACTGAGATAATCTGCTCAGAAAACGCTTCATCCTCACAGATCACGGCAGATCCCACATGTCCATCGGATTTAGATTCGTCTGTAAAAAGCGAGAAAAAACCTATGTTTGTATGAAGAGAATCTGCAAATAGCTGCTGAAATACACAGTCCGGAGTAGAGACCTTTGGATGACGGTGAAGGCTGAAATCCACCGAAATTGGGGCGATTCCCAAAGTGCGATAGCTACGTATTCAGACTGGGAGATGGTCGATGTATCTAAATCAAGCTCACTGAGTAGTTCGGTCATTCGCAGACCGAAAGTTGGGACATATGAAGGTCGAGCTGCAAACAGTGAAGTGAACATGGGATTGAAAACACTGCCACGCAGGATTCTTTCGAAGAGACTTCAGTTTGGTGTAGTAGTAGAGAGACAGCTGTTTCCTCCAATGGAAAGTGGAAGTTCAAACGCTTCAACATACAAACTCTGGATTGGTGACGTGCGGAATGCGCCGGTGCACAAACGAAGTGCCTGATGGTGAATGGGGTCTAACATCCGAAGAGCGGATTCTGTAGCTGAACTGTAAATCACAGATCCGTAGTCCAGCTTTGACGGATCAACGACCGATATAAACGTAGCATTGAACAGCGGTCCGCGCCCCAGGACAAGGAAGAGATAACTTTTAAAATGTTCAATGCATTGAAACACATCCCTATAAGATGTTGCAGATGGGGATGGAAGGTGAGCTTTCGGTCAAATATGATTCCTAAAAATTTTGTTTCATTCACAACAGGAATGGGAACGCCACTTAGGAAGACCTCTGGATCTGGATGGAGGCCACGTCGTCGGCAAAAATGGACACAAGATGTCTTTTGTGGAGAAAACGAAAATTCATTCTCTGAAGCCCATGTGTTGATCCGATTTAAAGCAGTCTGTAACTGTCTCAATAAGCCTCATATTGATGGATTGGCAAGAGATTTAGAAGTCGTCTACATACAAGGAGCATTTCATAGATGGTGGTAAACATGCAGCTTGAAGCCCATGCGTTGATCCGATTTAAAGCAGTCTGTAACTGTCTCAATAAGCCTCATATTGGTGGATTGGAAAGAGATTTAGAAGTCGTCTACATACAAGGAGCATTTCATAGATGGTGGTAAACATGCAGCGATAGCATTGATTTTTAAAACAAACAATGTGACACTTAAAATAGAGCCTTGAGGTACACCTTCCTCCTGTATATGGGGAGTGGATAAAACAGAACCAATGCGGATCTGAAAGGAACATCGATGTAAAATGTTCCTGAAGAACATCGATGTAAAATGTTCCTGATGAATATCGGTAGGTTCCCACGCAAACCACATTGGTGCAGGTCGCGGAGAATGCCGAACCGCCAGGCCCGGTCATAAGCCTTCTCAATGTCAAAAAAGAGGATAAAACAGAACCAATGCGGATCTGAAAGAAACGTCGATGTAAAATGTTCCTGATGAATATCGGTAGGTTCCCACGCAAACCACATTGGTGAAGTTTCCAATATGATGATTAGTCCATTTACAAACATTTTATATATGGACAGATATTACTGAACCCCCAGTCTGCTGGTTCAGACAAACTGCTCCTACTCCAGAGAGTGGGAGCAGTTTGTCTGAACAAACTGCTCCCACTCTGGTCTAAGACACTGGCTGGTCTAAGACAAGGGTTCCCAAAGTTTTGCCTAGGTGGGCCAAACTGTAAATTCCAAAATATTTGGTGGGCCAAAAAAAAGTGTTATGGAAAAATACATTCAAATCAATAAAAAGTTAGATAAAATGAAAAGATTTATACTACAGGTAGGCCTCGATTAGTGCGAATAATTGGTTCCATGAATTTCTCGCACTATTCGAATTCGCACTAATCGAAGTATTAACTATATGTAAAATATGGTAATTGGTTCTTGCTTTGTGAGATTCCTGCCATTAGCTAACCTCACGATGAATAACCACAATACTAACTGTTTAAGAAATATTTATTTCATATTTTACATCATTGTTCATCATGTAAATTAATAACTTACCAGGAATTGCGTCTCATACCATTATCAAACCAACTGCCAAATCGAAACCAAAATAGTGAATTGAAAGCAGAAGTTGAGCACCACTTTTATGTCGCTCGATCACATCCATTTTTTGCTGTAGCGTAATCACTACTTTTTTCATTTCCTGTTTTAACGTCAAAAGTGTTCTTCCTTTTATCCATTTCAATACTTTTTAAATGAAAAAATTCTGTACTATACTGAATGTATATGATAGCAAAGCTAAAAAAGTACAGTAATGTTACACAGTTAATGGCAAAAAGCCCATCTTTCTGATGTTTCACCCCTTCAAAGCCGTGTGACAGTTCTTGGACTGCTCCTTGTCCAGTTTTACTAACCAAAATTGTTGGCCTTCTTGGACTGCTCCTCGTTCGGTTTTACTAACCGAAAATTAACGGTTCTTGGACTGCTCCTCGTCCGGTTTTACTAACCGAAAATTAACGGTAATTAGAACTGCTCCTCATCTGGTTTTATTAATCAAAAATTAACAGTAATTTGTTAATTGACATCATAAAAGATAGGGAGCTTTGTTAGTAAGACTGGTCTATGCTTAAAACTCGCATTAATTGAATATTTGCTTGCACTAACTGAAAAACGGTATCATTGCACTAATCGAAATCACACTAATCAAGGCCTACCTGTAATTTTATAACATAATAATTCTTTATTTATGACAATAATTACTTTTTATTACAAACTATTTAATTATTTTTGAAATGTGTTATTTTAAACAAAAATGACTAAATAATTTCAAATAAAAAAAGAAAAAATCATAAATTCATCAATCTGAAGTATGTGACTTGTGCAGTTGTTTTCTTTTAATAATATCATTGAGCGTTGGTTCTAAGTCAGTTGAATGTATTCTTAACCGTTTGTAAATGTTCATCAGTTAATTTTGATCTACAATTTGGACTTATGATTGAGAAAGTTCTTTTGCATATATAAGTGCTCTCAAATTAAAAATATTTCAAAGCACCTTTACATATATTTTTTTAACTGAACAATTTTTAATTATAATATGATAAAACATTTATTTTTTTGTAAAAATGTAAATTATCTCTCTTAAATCAAGATGACGGATAATCTGACATCGAAGGCCACACTTTGGGAACCCCTGGTCTAAGGCCTGAAAAGCAGAGGCTTTAGTTAATAATATTTTTGTTAAGATTTTTAAATTAGAGAGTATGTCAAATTAATATTAAAATTAATTTTAATATTTTTTGATATATTTTTCCAAATAAACATTTCAATAAAATTGTATCATAAAAGAAGGGGGTTAAGAGTTTAGTGTATCTATGGCATGAAGGGGAATTAATCTAAATCAATGCTTGATATATAATCAAAATTTTGACAAAGAATTATATATCAGATGATGTGTTTCTTATTTATATGTATGGCTGTTCAATTCAATAGAATTCTTGTCTGTTAGAAAATTACATTTAGTAACAATACAGATCATCGATTATTAGGAAATTGGACTGGATACAATATAATATGGCTGTGCCTTACTCCTTGAACAACTTTCTCTTTACATTAAAATGTTTTGATGTAGTGAATCTTTTTTTTTTTATTAATGTCCCTATTTATTTTGATAATTAACTAGATTTTGAGATTTTAAAATTATAAAACAAATTTTCTGTTTATTTCAATAAATATCATATAGTTTAACTTTCAAAATTTGTGGATTAACTTTTGCATAGGTATTAATTTTTACATTTTTATAGGCTAAATTAGTGAATTAGCTTATACCTGAGTTGATTTATTTATGAGTATATACTTTAGTTTTCATAGTTATGCAGTAAGTAATTCCTGGAAATGATCACATAAATTTAAAATACACAAAATAAAAATTTTTTAATATATATTTCAATGTAGAGCATTCAACAAAATTCACTCATTTATCTAGATTGCAGTTATCAATCCTACTTGAATTTAAGTACCATCAGCTGAAGCAGTTGTGGATTATTTTCTGTTTGAGTTTTTTCCTCACAAATACCTCTTTCTAGTTGCTATTTATCCTGCTTTTACTAAATTCAAATAAAATACTTTTTTATCAAGCACTTTTTGCAGTTTAGAATATCATTTATTCAAATTGTAACTATTATTTTTGACATATAGTCATCTTCTGGTTACATACTAGAACCAGAAGATGACTATATGTCAAAAATGATAGTTACAACTTGAATAAAAGATACTCTAAACTGCAAAAAGTGCTTGATAAAAAAGTATATTATATTATATATCCCATACTAAAATATGATAAAACTGTTAACAAAGATCAAGAGAAAGATAAAAATGTAAATATGCATTAACGTAGTCCTGAAAACATAATAGTGCAATAACTAGATGTGCTATCTCAATTTTACAAAAAATAAAACAGTGATATCGGACTATTGTTATTTGTTTTGCTTAATTTTTTTTTTTCAAATTCTGGCACATTTGAATATTTATATAATCTACAGGTGCCCTATTTGCATGATATTGGTTTAATTTATTTTTCATTTTGTGATTTTTTTTGTATAGAAATCACTAAACTTTCAAATTTTTTGGCTATTTTATGATTATTTTGCCAGATTTGTTATATGTAAAAGAAATTATAAATTTTCAAATTTTTCCAAATCATATATATAGAAAAATTTTCATGTATCTCTGAGAAATGGGATATATTTTTTGAATGCATATCTCCAAGAAATGTAAATGGAAAGTGTATAAAACAAGAACTAAGTATTAATATCAAAGAACTAAGTATATACAGTATAGTTATTTTCTAACACAGTTTGTTTTGTTTTTCTGGGTTTGATGCAAGAATAAGTCAAACGTTTTGATTTATTATCAAATTTTGGAATGTGTTATGTTTATAACTAGAGAGAAACACTTATAATAACAATATTTGACAATTAAAATCTATCAAATAACATGTCTCTGGTTAAGGGTTTTAATTATAAATTATTTAATAAGTTTTAAAAGATATTCATAATTTATTTTTTGTTTTTGTAAATCTCATAAAGCTTTATAATAAATTAAAACGTTTCAATAATTATTTTGTTTGAATTTATGAAAACTAACTTTCTTTATCTGTTTTCTTTATCATAATTTTTTATTCACCTTATTTCGCAGATTTTATGTAAATGCCATTTACATAAAATCTGCGAAATAAGGTGAATAAAAAAGTCTGTGATAAAGAAAGCAGATAAAGAAACTTAGCTTCCATATATTCAATAATACTAATTCACTATCTAATATTTGATATATTATTAATTATTTTGTTTATCTAATCTCATACAGGTAAATATCTTAAATGGAAAATGTTCAATTTAAAATTCTTTTTAAAAATGAAAAAAGAAGAATATTTTACTAAATTTAGTATTACAGAACAATTCAAATAAAGAATCATTATTTCATTCAACACAAATTTAAAATTAATTAAATAAATATTAGTAATTTCAAATTATATATTTATTATTTAAGTATATATCTCAAATATACATAAAGCTTAATTTTTAATTTTAGCATAAAACATATAAAGTTGTAAAAATTCCTTAAAACAGAGAAAGAGCAAATATTGTATTCAAATCATTCAAATTTTTATCAATTTTATAAAGTATAATTTTTTTCATAACAAATCTTTATTTAATTGCATTGTATATATTCATTCCAAAATAAAAAATTTCTTAATAAACAGTTTAATTTACCCATAGAAATATTTTTTCATAAGTTCATATATCAGTCTTATTGGAGGAATGCATGTATATTATTATATTTATTATCATGTAATTATATACAAGTTAAATATTTAACTTACAGAAAACATATTCCTAAAAATGTTATATCAAGAATAGGTAAATTTGATTTATAAGTAATTATTATAATAAAGTAATACTTGAATTATAACACTATCAGTTTATTACTACTCATACTTAAGACTATGATATAATCAGTAATTTCTATGATTGGTTAATACAATTCATATGCATATATGCTCATGGATAATTTTTGATGTTTTGGTACCAGATCATTATCTGATGATTTCAAAAACGAATATGCTGAATGGGTGAAAATTGTATGATGAATGAAAAAGTGCTAATACAAATGAAAATAAAGAAGTTTTAATAATAAACAAATTTAACATACAACAATAAGTTTATTTATCAAACCAAAATGATTTTTTATTATAAGGCACTCTCCAATGCTTTATAATAATTGTGATTTATAATAATAATATAAATCATCAATAACTGTTGTTTATTGATGATTGGTTAATACCTAAAAGTGCTTTATAGTAAAATATAATTTGGTTCAATAAATAAGCTTGTTTTTATGTGTTAATTAGAAAGCTTTGTATGAAGTGGCGGCTTGTGACTTGAAATGGGGTGCTGCAACTTTTTATGCATACCACTACAAATATCTTGGTAAATACAGTGCATACATATTTGGATAAAATAGCAAAATTATGGTAAAAATTTAAAAAATATCAAAATAAAAAAATATTGCTTATTGTTGACAAAATTATACAGTTTGATATAAATCAAAATGTTATGTCTTTAATTGTAATGTACAAATATTTAAGGAGACAGAGTAAACACAATAAGCTGTATGAACATGCTACTACTGGTGCAACAATGGAATGAACATGCATATAAACAACAATGGAATTGCATGACGGACACAGTTTCACAGTGCCACATTATGCTAATAGCTCACATCCAAGCATGTTGCTATGATGTGCATGTGCTTGTGCAAGTAGTATGGTACTGTGGTAAACACAGTGCCACTAGTGTCCTTCACTCTCCTAAGTGCTACAAGATGGATTTTTATTATTTTTTATACAAAATAAGATAATTGTATAGTGTTGTTGTTAATAAAATTAAATATTACAAGTAAATATAAATAAATTAATAAATATATTTATATATCACCATAATTCAGCTAAAGTGATCCAATGCAGTGTGCCTACATATGATTCTTAGATTATTGTCAAGAATTTCTGCATCGCAGCATCACCTATCTGATGCACTTATATAAATGCAGGTTAAATTTGGCGGCGCAACGGGCTCGATCGCATCAAGGTAAGATAAAATTTTACCTGGTATTGTATTAAATGAATTATTGCAAAAATTTTCTTCCTGACATTTGGGAGATGCATTAAATAAGTTATGGTTTTTCTTATTACTTCAATTTCTCCAACCAAAAAAAAGTTGATTTTTTTAATCCGTGTATAAGCCGACCCCCCACTTCAGAAATTCTTTTTTGAGAAAAAAAAAATCTCGGCTTATACACGAGTATATACAGTACTTTGTTATAATCTTGAGGACAACGATACCATACTTGTTGCAGATTATATAGCATTGTTCCTGTCGATTCTGATTGAGCCTGCTTGCTTATGTCTATATCGCTTCCTATTAGAGAATACCTCTGATTTAAACATTCCTGCAGCTATGTTAAGGGACATTTCCCATCTTTTAACGTACAACTCGTTCTTCACATATGGCAACCAGTTTTATAAACAAACTAAAGGCGTCCCTATTGGCGGCCCTATGGCAGGTGTTATAGCCAAGATAGTTGTAATAAGATGTGAACAACAGATGTCTTCAACACTATGAATTCCTAAGAAGATATGTAGTTGACTTATTTATCATTTGTGTGAAGCCCTAGCCCTCAGAGCCCGCAAATTACCAAAAGAGCAGGTCTCGACAGGCGAATGGCCTATGAGCGGCGTGAGGCGAAGATAAGGATGAGTAACGAGATGCTAGACACAGACAGACTCGGAGACAACGTTTGCACAAACAAACATCTTCCTTTATTGAGGAGAGAGTTATTTACAGTATTACAACCGACAGAATTTGTCGGAGGACAAATACCTCGTTTACAGAAGTTGGTACGTAGTTCGGTCGGAAGGCTCTTCGGCTGTTCTCTATCGGCGGAGTACGGCTCTGGATCTCGCTGGTGATCCAATTATAAGTCTCTGTAGGCTGGATACCAGAGTGGATGATATGGCCTGGGTCTTGGACGTTGGATGGGTCCAAAGGCAATGGGAGCAGAAGAGAATTCTCGGCACTGGTGACGATCTTTTTCTAGCAAAGTTCGTGAACACCGACTGTTGGATCGATAGCGGGAGCAGAAACGAGGAACGTCTGTTCTCCTCCAAACACAAAATCAGACTCTGTTCTATTTTTCCCAATTCCCCGTCTTTTCGCGTGAAATACAAACAAACAAGTTCTCTCCCTTTCTCCCGGGAGGTTGACATCGTGACCTCTGTCATATTAACTCATACACCCTCTCGAACACCTGCACGATATCACAGTGCCCGCACAGTTCGAATTCGGGGTGTTTATTATTGTTAAAGGGGGACAGTGGAGATCGGGGTATTGGCGCCGGCTGGACAAAGGCCACTCTCACCCGATATCGACATTAAAATTGTCAAGATCGCTAAGTTACGATCGGGTGAGAAGTGACGTTTTCCAGCAGGTCCTAGCCCTTGGATCCCACATTTGTAATGATTCTAATAATGTAAGCTCCATCAGGAACTATTTTAAAAATGATTCTCTCAGGCTTAGATATCAATTTAGAATAGCAGTCTTCTACTAATGCCCATTTCTTAGATGTTAACATTACCATATCTAATAAGAAATTTTATACATCAGTATTTAGAAAAGCAACTTATACACCTGTTTTTATCCCTAGGTAGTTTAATGACCCTATTAAGTACAAAGTTGCTGCTATTCGTTTTCTTTTGCAGAGACTACACACCCATTGCTCTGATAACTCCAGTAAACTAGCTGAATATAAGATCATAATCAACCAGGCCATTCTCCATGGTATGATAAAGCCTTCATCGACAATATTAATAAATCCATTGATAATAATAATACACGTGTTACCAATATTTTCTCCTGGGACTTCATAGCAATCTAATCTGTCCTATTTACATCCTGTTCCATACCACACTGCCATACGGCCCATAAACAAAGCTTTATTAAAAGATAATAAGTCAGTATCGTATGCTTGGCTAAATACCACATTTCATGCATTAAAGAACATTAAACTACCTATACCATCTTCTAAGTGTGCTGACATTTATATTATCCCTATTTTTAACAATGACTGTGATAGGCATGAAGTATATGTGGGGAGCACAACTAGGTCTCTTGCCACTCGATTAAAAGAACACCAAAATGACATACAAAAAGCTAATTTCTCTACTGCACTTGTTAAACAATTTTACCAACATGATATCTACATCGAATGGAGCCAAGTGTGTATTGTTAGATGATTTGATAAAGCTGAAGATATTAAGACTGCTGAAGCTGTTGTTATTGAAGCATATAGAAAGAAAACCCATGTAATTAATGACAATTAACCCATTAACATACCACAACAATGGTTTCTATAAATGCTATCAAACAGCCTCTATTGTAATTTACTATTATAATTTATTTATTTAAAAATTTTTCTTTTGTTTATTTTGTTGCACGTAATCGTTTAAATGTTAATTTAACTCTTAGCATATATATACAAATAATTAATTATTCTACTTTAACATATATTCTACACATTTATGATTTTTAAGTAAAATTTAAGTTTATATAATGTTCTATAATAATTTTATGTTCCAAAACGTTTTATGTTAAATTTGTATGCTGAGGATGACTTGTTAAAGTTGAAAGCGCTTCAATAAACTATTTATTTTCCACTTTAAACTAGTGCTTGTTTTTAAATGTATTCTTGTTTTCTAAGTGGAAGTTCCTACATATTAGTATAATAATACAACTTTTTGTTAATCGTAAGGGGAGAGAAGTGTTATGTCCAGTAAAGTTAAGTGCAAGGGTTTGTCATCAGTTAAGAGGAAAGTATTATTGCCTTAAAGGCAATAATACTTTCCTTTTAACTGGGTCAGGTGCATCCAATAAAGTCAAGGTGCATCCAGATGGCCACTATAGGAAGTCATAAAGATGATGCAAGGGTGTGTCAATAGTTAAGTGCGTTTAGGGTTTGGATGTACCCTGCGGGAGATCATGTACTGGCATCATTGCATTCAGTACTTTCACTCTCTCTCTCATCTTGTCTTCCATCCGAGTTGGAATGCATATCATCCTAGTCTCCCGGGACAAATGTTGTCTTGTATCACCTCAGAGAGAGAAAATTAAAACTTGTTACATGTTGTTCATTTGTGTGTCTCAATGTTTATTTTCGACTGCAACACATAAAAACATATCAGTTAGTTGCATTCATCTTCATTTATGTAATAAGTTCAGCTTTATGCAGTCAAATCACTCAGTTTATTAAATAATTACAAATGAAAGTGCAGAAATCAGAGTTGACATCCAGATAAAGACATCTACAAAACTTGAATATGATAGACCCGATATTTTTATATATGACAAAAAATGAAAGATTATATGGCTTATTGAGATCAGAGTCACAAATCAAGATTTGTTAACAACAGTTAAAATTAAAAAATGAGGAAATATGAATTGAGTGTGATAGTGTCAAATAAAGATAATTCCCTATGTCAATAGTATTCAATCTTTTTTACTAAGTGAGTTACTTTTCTATACTAAGTTATTTGACAATCTACTCTCTTATATATGCTAGATCATGGCTTGCTGTTTGACTTCCATTGATCCAAATTAATTCATTTACCCAGACTTATAGGAAAATTACTGATTTGACAATTTTAATGAAAAATAAATAAACAACAACAAAAGAGAATTAAAAAATAATACAAAATAATAATAAATAAAATATTATGTTTTCAGTTTTAATTAAATTTGTAAGGAGGAATAAACAAGAGATTGACCAAAAATCGCTCTGCGATCGACTGGTTGAACACCACTGCCCTATGTTATGACTTGGGATGGTATCGCAACAATTTACCACAAAAACCATATCAAAGTTATTGATGTTCCTCTAAACATAGAAGCATACATCCAGATTCATCCTCAAGAAGACTTTGGAAAGCATCTCCTTTGAAAAGAGATGCAGATTTGTCAAGGATGGTGTGGAACACAACATTGAAAACATACTGAAATGGTTAGAAATAATTGAAGTTAAATATGAACGAATGCTCACAGGCTGTTGTAAAAGTGAAATAATAATAACTCTATAATTAAATTATTAATTAAATAACAAAAAGTAGAAAATTTCATGATATCAAATTTATGAATTACATTTTGGAAATTATACAAAAATTGCTTTAAAAGTAATCTATTCAGCGATATTTATCAAACTTACCAAATTCATTTGGGAATTATACATAATAGCCAGTAAAAGTGAGAAATTCTGACATATTTATCAAATTTACCAACATCATTTGGGAATTATGTAAAATCGCCGGTAAAAGTGAGAAATTTAGTGAAATTTATCAAATTTACCAATATGATTGGTGATTATGCATAATCACCAATTAATCACTTTTACCATAACATATAAAATATGAAGTTGTGTAGACACACTGTAAGGAGTGTGTGATGAATATTTCAAGAGTGATGGTTGGTGAAGCAAGAGTAGATATGAAGGGAGAAGCATGATGGAATGATAGAGTAGCACATGATGCAGAAAAGAAGAAAGCATATTTGTGAATACTAAGTGGAAGTATAAGTGTGAACAAATATAAAAGAAAAGTAATATACTACTTTGAACGGTAATTAACTATATTGTGAAAATAACCTTTAGCACTAATAAGCAGACCAAATTATGCTAAAACATTAAATAATTCTTTAATTAGAGGAGCGCTTTCAGCTTATGCTCCATCATCAACTCTTATACAACATTCTAACGTTTTTTGGAACAAAGAATACTAATTTAGAATATTAATTTAATTTTAAATTAGTATTTTTTGTTTCAAAAAACATTAGAATGTTGTATAAGAGTTGATGATGGAGCATAAGCTGAAAGTGCTCTTCTAATTAAAGAATTATTTAATGTTTTAGCATAATTTGGTCTGCTTATTAGTACTAAAGGTTATTTTCACAATATATATAAAAGAAAAGGTTTAAGAAATAGTGCCCAAGGATAGTGAAAGAGATTAAGGAGTAAGTGGCAAGAAAGAGATAAGAAACTGCAAAAATGATTTCAAAAGAACCAAAAAGAAAAATTTTGAGAATGGAGCAAACTAGGAATGTATCCGATGTGAAAGTTAAAGTGGATCAAAAGTTGATTGTTAGACAGTGAGATTATTTCTGTGAGCTGTTTGTATCTATTGGATAGAAGGGTGGTGAAGAAAGAGATGAGAAGATGAATGCAATAGACAAATATGAGTATGGGGAGAAAATCAATACAGATCGTGACTTTGTATATTGAAGTGTTATAAGAGCAATGATGTGGATAGAATCACAGCTGGCATACTGAAATATAGTGAGAAGTTTATTAAGGAATATGCCACCTGATGCTTAATAATGTTCCACTTGAGTAATCTATGTTGGATAAGACTAAAGATCTAATTTTTCCCATCTATAAGAGAAAAGATGAAGGAGGTAAATGCAAGAATTATAGGGGTGAGTATGCTGGAAAGGCATGAATTTAATACTTTCCTTGAAGTTTGGTTAAATATAGTTGTTGCTGGAAAAGTATTTGGTAAGATTTGAATGTGATAGTGAAGAAGGTGATAAATAAGAGTATCATATGTGCAATGTTGTTTCAGAAATGGAAGAGGCTATATAAATTAGATTTTCTAATTGCTTATGATTATGGAGAATTATCTCCACATGAGAAAGAATATATTTTGTGCCTTTGTGAATCTTGAGAAGTGAATTTGTATGACCAAGTGAATAGGAATAAGCTTGAAGAAGATGCTGAAAGATTATAATGTAAATGAAAATGAATGTTTGAGACAATGAGAGCAGTGTATGCATAGTGAATGAAAGCATGTCAAAATGGTTTGTAATCAAAGAAGAGATGAGGCAAGGATGTATGATGTCTTCATAGCTGTTTAATGTGTATATGGATGTATGTATGAGGGAAGCTGCTGTGATTAAATGAAGTATGAAGATTGGTGATGAGTGTGTATGTGCTGTCTGCTAATGACACTATTCTCCCCTCTAAGACTGAACAAGATCTAAAAATGCTTGTTGTATGTTTGAATGAGACATGTGAGAAAAAATAGATGAGAATAAATGTAAGAAACTGCTTGTGTTTTAGAAAAGTAATGAGCATACAAGGTGTGAGATTGAATTGAATGAGATGAACTTTGAACAGAGGAATGAGTTCGTATTCTTGGAAAATATTTAAGAAAGTCATATTGATGATTAGGTTATCAAGAGAGCAAATGCTGAATTGAAAATTGTGGGAACCCTTCGAAGGTATACAAGAAATGAAAATCTGCTGGTCCATTGCAAAATGTGCTGGTCCCAACATTGATTTGTAGACATGAATATGGCATGAAAGTTATAAATGAACTTTCATGCCATATTCATGACAGACATGTTTTGAATGACACTATAAAAGCATTGTAGAGTGAAAAGGAGTATGGATAATGTAGTGTGTAAATCAACATTAAGATAATTTGGCCCTAGGAATGAATGAATGAAGAGTGATTGAAAAAACAAGTATATGATGAGCATGCAGATGGAAAATGTGGGAAAGAAAAGCTGAGGAAAGAGCTTGCAAGAATAAATGGAGTTGCAAGAATATGAGTATCTGAGGATTTATAGGTTTGAAAATATGAAAAGGTATATGTCATATATGTAATTCCATCGATAGATGGCAGCACTATGTAGACGAGCATAAAAAATATATATATAAATAAAAAAAAAGACGAACTGATGGTCAGAACAGTTCGAGGATGTGCTAGCTAGAGGTAACCTAAAGTTGTGTGACTGTCCAATTCTTTAATCTTAATCTCATTGAATTCTATAGCAAAGAATATAAAACATAACAATATACTTCTATGAAAAAGAGAATGACTGTAGTGAGCTGGGTGTATGGTGCTTTTTGATTAATAATATATGAATTGTATTTTCCAATTTTTCTCTTTGTGATTATTGTCAACTCTTCCAGAAGGATTTGAATGTGAAATTTATTATTATTGTGTTTATTTTTAGCTGTATAAAGTGTTGATAGGAATGAGGTGTACATTTTCCTTTTTATAAAGAATAAACAGTATTTATTCAACATTACTGTACTATATTTCTTTTTAAAAATTTATTATATATTTTGAGTTTTGGTAGTTTTTGGGGAATCTAACTTTTATAATATTACCCCCATAGGAAATCATATGACAGCTTATTTATAACTGATTTAAACAATAACTGAAAATTTTGAAAACAGTTCCATCATAAGATTGAGTTCCCTTGCATGTTGTAATTCATAATATCACATACTATTAGGCTGTCTAACATTGCTCAAGCATTTATGACACGTAATCTTAATACACTCAGCCCTCGATTTACATGGTAGATACGTTCCTGGAAAAATCGTGCAAACCGAAACCGTGTAAAATGAGACACAGAATTCATACAAAATAGAAGGATATGTTCAATTAAACTGTAAACCGTGTAAATCGATCAAAAGAAGATAATGAAAAGTCGAGGATATGTTCTTTATAACCATGTAAAATGAGATAAGGATTAAACGAAAAAAGGGAATTGGTTTTATTCATTTTTAGACACAATTTAATGCTTATACTTTTTCAATTTATTTTTGAAAAATTTCAAATAAACATTAATTAACATCAAATACCGTACAAAAAAAATTAATAATATTCTGTACAAATAAAAACAATAAAAGCATTCAAACATAAATAAGCGAGCTGCGGTGAGTTGAGTTTAGTTGAACTGCGAGACTTGGACAGTAATAATTAAGTGAGTTGGAGTTGAAATGCGAGACTTGGACATTAAAAGTTAATAGGTTGAGTTTAGTTGAACTGGAAGATTTGGACAGTAAAAGTTAATAGTGAAATAAACTGCAAGACTTGGACAGTAAAAATTAATAGTAATTGTGAAAGCAAAAGTGGACCCTGCGAGACTTGGACAGTAAAAGTTAATAGTGAGCGATAAATTGTGTGAGACTTGGATAGTAAAAGTTAATAGTGAGCAATAAATTGTGAAAGCGAAAGTACAAATAAAAACAATAAAAGCATTCAAGCATAAATAGGCGAGCTGCAAGCGTGAGTTGAGTTTAGTTGAACTGCGAAATTTGGACAGTACATAGTGAGCGATAAATTGTGAAAGCGAAAGTGGACTAAGAAGAGCTTTATAAAAATTAATAGTGAGTGATAAATTGTGAAAGCAAAAGTGGACTAAGAAGAACTATGAGTTATTTTGAATTAAAGACATAGATTAGTGTTGTATGAGATAATTATCGGATTTTGTGAATTTAGTTATAGTGAAACAACATTATTTTGTTTTGTGTGAATAAATTGGACTATCGATTTAGTTATAGTGAAGCAAGATTGTTTTGCATTGTGTGAATAAATTGGACTATACGAAATGTAGGTTATGAAACTAGATTGTTTATTTTGTGTGTAAATAAATGGGACTATATGAAATATAACTGTATTCACTCTTTATTAATCTGTGTAATAAATTGGACTATACGAAATATAGCTGTATTCACTCTTTATTAATATAATAAATTGGATAATACGAAATATAACATTAGCTGTATTCATTCTTTATTAATCTCTACAAACTCATAAACCCACAAAACGTGACAATATGATACTCTTTTAATTTATAAATGGCATAATGCAAAACAATCAAAATAAAACCCAAAAAAATTTTTTTTTTTTTTTTTAAAAAACGTTAAAAAAAAAAACCGTTAAAAATAGGGGGGGACATGTCATATATGTAATTCCATCGATAGATGGCAGCACTATGTAGACGAGCATAAAAAATATATATATAAAAATAAAAAAAAGACGAACTGACGGGTCAGAGCAGTTCGAGGATGTGCTAGCTAGAGGTAACCTAAAGTTGTGTGACTGTCCAATTCTTTAATCTTAATCTCATTGAATTCTATAGCAAAGAATATAAAACATAACACTACAGTTCCACAGTTCCTATGTACAAGCCATCTCTGTTTGTATAACATGCTATAATCAGCCTCATCTGCATTTCTTAATTGCTTTTTTTTATATTTAGTTCTATTACTTTTTAAGATATATTATTATTGGGAATCATCCACAAAATACATCATGCTATTTTAAACATTTTTTTTTATCTCCACTTCATCTTTTTTGTCATAGCAAATTTGACCCTCTTAGCCATGATGTCACAAATTTGAGATCTCTCTCCTCTTCTACTTAAAAATTTTTTCTCCGATTTTCTGTAAAAATAACAATAAAAAATATATATAAATTAGTTGAAAATAGGAATTACTTTACAAACTAATTCATTCTTAAAGTGAGCTCATTAAGTAAGAACTTTTTAAAACAAGAATCAATTTTCCATATACATAATGTTAAACCAGAAGTTCCATTCTTAGCAATGCAATTTAATCATAATAAAATTAAAGTCAACAAAATCAATAGTATTTGATTAAACAATGATCTATTTATCTAAATAAATAATATGGCTTTTAAATCAAACAAATTATAATAATAAATTATTTGTCATATTCATGTTAAAGAATTTTTATTCTTCATTATCATTGACAAACTTAAATATTCTAAGAAATTGTTTACTTATATTAAATATATAATTCACTATTTTAAAAAGCACTACTAGCAGTTAAAGTTGAATAATTCATTTTTTAATTTTTTAATTAAATATAAAAAGTGAATCATTTAACTTTAACTGCTAGTAGTGCTTTTTAAAATAGTGAACTATATATCATTGCCAAATAAGATGTTCAGCTTTAATGCAATTGAACTACTATATTAGGTATAATCCAAAAATAGAAGTTATGTACAGTCGGTTCTAAAATGTATTGCAGGTAGCAGGAAACAGTTTGGCATTCGCACCAAACACAGAGTTCGGTGCATTTATCGTGTCTAGCATTGGTTGACGTGCGAATTGCGTGATCAGCCGTTCTTTTATTTAATTTCTTAAACAGTTTGTGGTTATTGTTGTTATTCATTGTGAGGTTGGCTAATGGCCGGAATTTCACAAAGCTAGAACCAATTACCATATTTTATATATAGTTAATACTTCGAATAAGTTAGTTCAAGAAATTCGTGGGACCCATTATTTGCACTAATCGAGGCCTACCTGTATTCTACTTTTAAACTAAAATTTGCATAATAATTAAATATTTTTAGAAAAGTTTAAATTACTTTTATAAAATCACTTCTTTATTAAACTTAATTATTTCAAATTATTACCTGTAATATATATATATACAATGGACTCTTAATATTTATTAATTGTTTGCTTTGAAATAAAATGAATTAAGAAATACAGAATAATATTTGTATAATGTTATAATAATAATGATGATTTTTGTAACTAATAGAACAACTGCTTAACTTGAATACTTAAGAGTAAAACAAAAACTAGCACTTATTTGCAGTATAGTAAAACTTTATTTAAAAACAAAAATCCGCAAACGTTTTCAGTTTATCAACCATCATCAGGTGGAATTCTAAAATAACGGAATCGAAGGAATTCTGTTATTTTAGAACTCCACCTGATGATGGTTGATAAACTGAAAACGTTTGCAGAATTTTGTTTTTAAATAAAGTTTTACTATACTGCAAATAAGTGCTAGTTTTTGTTTTATTCTTAAATAATGATGTTAATTCATTTTAGGAAAGTAATTTATTAAATTCATTTTTTAAATATATGAAAGTGCGATAAAGACTAAATTACAGTAATAATATAATTTTGAGTTTTAAATTCAAATGCAACAAGTCGTAAAGTTACGTTTAAATATCCATACTACTTGCAATAATGAAAAATTTCTGATTTGATTTAATGTGTTATATTTAAAATTTTCGATAACAGATGTTTATAATGGAATGTCATATGGAAGAGCATTTTTCAAACACTGATTCTTCGATAGAAGAGTTGGTCCATGTTTATTGAAACTGCATCTGTTGCTATAGTTACATACAGTTGTTTCCTTTCATAATCAATGAGTGGTGTCACGGTTATGTCACTACCTTGGCAATTCTATTCCTGGTTATGATTATTACATATATATACAGTATATAAATATGATTGTTTTCTATATATATGTATGTTTGTGTTTGTTTGTTTGTGTATATGTGTGTTTTTTTTCAGTAAATATTTCATAAATAACATTTGTTTGAAGTTTCATTTACTTCAATATAATATTGCAGCCAAAATCATTTTCTCCATTTTTTTACAGAATTGAATACAACTAAAATGTATGTCATTTTGTACACATGTATCTCTCATAAGATTCCTTGTTTATGAGAACTGTTTCTAAATATTAATCTGTATGTAGAAAATGATGACTAACCAATCATACTTGAATTTAGTTATGAATTGGTAGCTCTTATCATCATATTGCTTTACTATTTTGTAGCACTAACTGCTTTTGAGATTGCACTTAATTAAATAAAATAGAAAAAAAATTGTAATACTAAATGATATTCTTGAAATGATGACATGATTTTGCAGAAAAAGAAGTAATAACAATTTCAAAAACAAATAAGCCTTATAACATTTTATTCAATAAAAAATATTTTGATTTCTTTATAATATAATGAAAATAAATATTGTATATGCAATAATCTATTATAAGTAAAATGATATATTGTATTTCAGTTTTTTTTTTGGAAGTATATTCTGTATAATTTTCAGTACTTTGAGGAAACTTCAAATTCTTGAGACTAGGATATGGAGTTGGAAATTTCAGAGAGGGGAGCCAATCCTCCTAATATATAACATAAAAACTGGTACAAAATTAAGACTTGTAGATAATCCATAGATCAACTTTTGAGAATTAGAACAATATGACATTTATTGAAATAATGTAATTTTCTTATAATTTTAAAAACTTTTAAAATTCAGTTCATTATCAGAATAAATAACATGTTCTTGCCTCTGATTAAGTTACTTTATAAAAGATCCTGACTAAGTTCATTTTTAAAGACTTTTAGTTTATGATTTTGTATAGTTGTAAGTGACATTATTTTTAAATGACTACAGTATTCAAGTCTTATTATTAACTTTAAGTTTCATATTATAATCATATGAAAACAATTGAGCTAAAAATACAAGTTGTTTGAAAAATGAAATGATTGATGGATTGTCATAAATATTAAAGAAAATAATCTTGGGTCATTTTATATGCAAATCAATGATATAGTCATCAAAATAAAAAGCTAGGCTCATTATATTAAAACAACATGATAATGCAAATAGAAAGATGAATGAAGAACAAGGAATGATTGCAATGTGTGGTAATCAATTGCATCTATTAACAAAATGAAATCTATATTCTTATCAAATGTTTAAGGGTCCAAGAAACAAGTGTTTTATGAAACAGCATTGATTTGACATCTAATTTTTATAATAATGTTTTTACTATAGATTTTCATCATTTAATTTAGATTATTTTAATCATGTCACAGATATACTAAATTCTAATCAGATATTTTTATAAGACCATTTTATTGAACTGTTTGTCTGACAACTTAAGGAAGTCAAAAGCATTTCTGTTTTATGAATAAGGTGACCATTTTTATTGTAACATAATGCGGGACAGAGAGCATCCATTGCGTACGAAGTACACGTAAATACATGCGCATGGAAATTTTTTTTGAAAAAAATCCTTTAAAGTCTCATTTTAAAACAGAAATTTATTAAAAAATATTCATTTTATATAATATTTATTTAAATAGTAAACATTGATAAATATAAATAGGAATACAAAAAAAATAAATATGAATACAAAGTAATAAGAAAAAACTATAGGAAAAATGAACAAAGCTAATATTTACCAACAGAGTTAATTTGTTTTAGAAACTCATCACAATTTTCTACTTCTTTTTTAAAATCTTCACAAGTATTGCACTCAAAATTGTACTTCGTTATTGCCATTGCTTTTACTGTGTTGACAACAACTTACTACTTCTACGAGCCGTCCGGTGGTTTCGGCGGGAAAACAACTTTCTTTTCTTCGTTAGGCCTAACGACTTTTTTTTTGAATCACATTTATTATCATTTATTCAAATACTAAACAAATCACTGTGAGTAAACAAGAATACAAAAAAAAATATTTTTTTTCTTTATATGCTGCCTATTTATTGTTTTGTTTAATATTTAATTAAAATTCCTTCTTTAAAATTAAATGTATAAATGTAGGATAGATTGCACTAATAACGATGATACTCAATCAGTCCTCTCCTTTCGGGTTCTTTTTCCGCCTTCAACCTTTTTATTTTCTCTCTCCCGCTCTCTCTCTCTAGCGCCCCCTGTCGTTTCCAATCCCTCATAAATTATGACTCCTGTTATAAATACTTGATTTTATTGATTTTATACTGTATTGCTCTAAACAGTGGAATCCTATTTGATAGATATTTTAAATTATTTTTTTTAATAATACATTGTATATATTTTTTTCTATTTTTATTAAAGTGTGCTATGTAATTATATGTTCTTTATTTTGTTTTTCATATATTTCATATTTTATTTAAATTATATATTTTATTTGAATTACATTTCATATTTAATTTAAATTATATTTTTATTTACATTTCATCTTAAATTATATGATAAATTTATTATATTGATACAAAAAATGTTACATGTTATATTTTAAATTCCAGATATTTCACTTGAATATAGCACTGACATGGGGAAAACTTGGTCTTTAGCAAGAAAACATTGTTTTCCCTCAGATGTTGATTGTATGGAATATTTTGAACCCAGTATTTATTTTTCTGATGTATATCCTACAATTACACGAATTACTCTTCCTCTTCCATCATATACAAGGCAAATTTAATTATTTTTCATATGATTTATCTGAATAAAATATAAATATCTTATAATCAACAAAACTAGCTATTATTTATTTTTAAATATTAAATATAATACTATTTTAAAATTCATTTTGTGTTTAGAATTATTTAATGATAAATTTGATCTTTTAACAGATATAATTAATCAGCTTATAATGATCATCAGGGCTGGGATGACTAATTTATGGTGCCTGAAGCAAGTTTTAAAAATGGCATCTTTTAAAATTTTTTTAAAATTCTAAGTAATGAATAATAGTCTACTTAACCAGTGTTTTTTCATAACTTAAGGAAAATGTAGTGTAGTCTACTCTGGCTATCAAACTCACATAAAAATATAATAAAGATAATCTGCGGTGCAATAAACTATAAAATTAAAATTATAATAAATCTTTAATTTAATTGAAAAATAAATACATTCTATTTATTTTTAATTAATCTCAAATTTATAGCAACTGATAAAACACAATCAAAATATTTCCTTCTATTTATGCATTATTACAAATTTTGTCACATTTAATATTTTTTTTTATTCTTCATTATACATTTCATATTTTAACAATTCATTTTGGTGCCTATATCAATCTGGCACATGAGGGAATTGCTTTCTTGCCTCACCCATTGAACTGGCCCTAATGATCATTATTAGCATATAGAAATAAAAACAATTTTAGGTAACAACTCATTCTCAGAGGTTGCACAATATGGAAATTCAAACTAAACCTGTTAAATGAAAATTAAATTAAAACAACACATAAAACAAGAAAATAGTTATATATGTAAAACATGCAGTGTCAATATCCATACATTTCAGACTATCATGTCTTGACAGTTCACCTAGTATACAGCATCTGCATGATGCTTATGGAAATTATTTTAAATATTTTTGACTATTGAAGCAAAAGTTTTAAGAAGTATATATTGACTATATTTTGAGTAAATTTATTTTATTTGAAGAGATATTTAAATATATTTTTTGATTACTAGTAAGTAGATTTTTCTTCTTCCCAAATTTGTTTTCAGCATCATCAATAATGTATAATATACTAATTTTAGTAATTTTTAGTGCAGATATTTTGTGAAATCTTTATTTTTCATTATTGTCTTTAATTTATGAAACTAGTGTAGTTAGTTATTAATTAACAAATTTACTTGGAATTACTTTCACCTGAACTTACATCTTGTGTTAATATCATCTGCTGCCAAATGCAAGGAATTAAAATTAACAGGCAAGAAGTAGAAACAGCATGCTATCTGACCATTATGATTTCATCTTAAAATTATATAAATTTGTCATTTTTTGTTAAGAAATTACCGGTATATAAATCATTGACATACCCAGTATATGCCTGAAGCATTGAGATCTGTATGTAAGCCATCAACTCATTGTTCAATTCTTTTCAGTTCTCTCCTATCCTCACTTAGTATTCATTCATTATCATCTCGTCATCAAACTCTTATCATTGTGTGCTAATCTCATCCTCATTGTATTTTCTAGTACTGCATCTGTTATTATTTATTATTTGGGTTGCGAAATGTTGATTATGGAACTCTGTCATCATGTTTAATTAATACTGGTCTGCAGTGTGGGTTGAAGGACTGTTCACTCAAATTCCAATAACTAAATGTTACAAAGACATTTCTATTATTTACAGAACTCTAGGCCACAGACTAGTCAATTAGGGCACCCATCTACAAGGTAGCTAACTTAACTATCATTATTGCCAAGTCCCAGGACAAACATCGACAGGCAAGCTGACTTTATGGGGATGACCAGTCGCTTCATCATGAGTCAGGATGGCCAGGCGTCTGTAATCCTCATTGCATCTAAAATATTAAAGGTCGTTTGAAAATCTTTCAATATTCTTTTTTTCATTAGTTTCAATTTTTCAAAGAAAATATCTGTCCTAAATGTAAATAAACAAACAATCAATCATAGAGAAAGAATACATAAGGCTGCACAAATAGGAACTTAGATATAAGAAGAAGGAGCATAAGGAGGACATTAACAAACAAGCTAAGACCACAGCCTTACCTCAAAGAGCTAATGCATATGATTTGAGCATAAAGTGGGATGAAGTGAGAGTCATCAAAAGAATTAAAGGGAGAGAGAAAGAAAAAACAGAAATCATTTTAATTTTATTTTTAAATGAATTATTATTTGTATTATTATATTGTAATTTTCTATTCTTATTCATTTAGCAGTTCAAACAAAACTGATTAATCCATAATACAGAATAAAAGATGCAAAATCTCTAATAAATATTTCAAGGTTTCAGTTTTTGATAATTAATTTATAGATTAATCAATAGATGGGGCACTTTAATTCAAATATATTTAATTATTAATTACAATTTATTACAAATTATCATGCATTAGAAGTTGAAATTTAAAAAAATATAATGTAATCTTAATGCAATTTTTGTTTTAATTTTGCTTTATTTATGTATAACATTGAAGATGATATTATCTAAAGGATATGCATATTTTTAACCTTTTGTGATACATTTAAAGCTGATTATTTGGCTAAATTTGAATTATTATGAATTTAATTAATTTCTTAGTTTATTTGTTTTTTGGTATAATTAATTTATATATTTTTTGTAATATTAACTAATGATTTTTATTTGAGGTATGATAATTGTAATAATTTGCTATTATTATTGCTTATTTTAGAACACACAATACTCGATTTCGTTGGATTCAACATCCAGGTTTTAAAAGTTCTCAAACATGGGCTGTTGGACATGTTTATATTGGTGATGAATGTCCAGATATGTGTACAGGCCATGGAAAATGTAGCATTGGTGCTTGTTCGTAAGTGAAATATTTTTAAAATTTATATTTTTAATAGTTTTTATTAATAAATAAATAAAATCATTGTAAACACATCATTATATTTACAATTTTTTTACATTTGATTTTTATATCATCATTCTACCATAAAAAAGTTTAAAATTTCATAAATTATTTAATCTTCATATAAATTACATTTTATGAAGATTTTCTTTATTTTAACTTTCAATTGCCTTTATATTTCTGAATTATATATTCAATATATTGATATATAATATGAGTATATATATCAGAAATTGTTATTTAATATTTTGTATTAATAATACAGTATAGTGTGGATTTTATATTATCATACTTTTCTTTTTCCCACATTATACATTTAAAATATTTGGACCAAATTTATTTTCATACAAATTAATACAAAATTTTCTAGAAATTTACAATATTATAAAATTGAAATTCCTACATTTTACAACATATCAGCAATATGATCATAAAATATTTATTTTGTTTGGTATAATGTTCACAGTGAAATTTGTATGCATGAATTTGAACATGCACAAAAAGCAAATATACAATGATCTTAATAACAAGTTGTTTCTGTTTTTACTGTACATTTGTTTTCCTATTCTCTATGAGTTTACATTTACTTTTTTCATCTATTGAATGGATTAACTGCTTTATATTTTCAAATTTATGATTTCAGATACAACAACTTTATTTTTGACTTTGTGTTTTTAGACTTGTCTGTGAATTTTTCGTTTAAGCTAAATTGTTATTTCAAACTCTTAATACTTGACCTTTGACTAAATGTTTTGTTTACTAATTTTGTTATTGAACTGACATTTTTGAACTTATTTAAATTAAATAAAAAGAAAGAAAAAAAAAGCTTTGTCACTTAAAATAAAAGTTTTTTAAAAAAATAAAATTGGGGAAAATGAACAAAAACAAGAATCTCTCTGCTAAAAGAACTCTAATTAACTATTTTCATTTTAAACACTATTGTAAAAAATCACAGTAACACTGTATTTGTATAAATTGCTTCTTCCTTAATTTGTGTTTTCCCTCATTTTACATTGTTTTCATTTTTTTCATTGGGAAAATTAAAATTTGATTAATACTGTATTTTATATAATTTTATTTTATTTGATTGTTAATGAATTAGAAAAATTTATTATTGAGCTAGGCAACGAAAACTTAAAATTTGATTAATACTGTATTTTATATAATTTTATTTTTATTAGCAAAGACAATACAGCACTATTTAAGCAGTCCTTAAACCACAAAACATTTTAAGCTAGGCAACTTCATATAAAAATATTGTTTTTATATTAATAAATTAATTTAACTACTGATTAAATGATATTTTATTATTCTAAGTAAAGTTAATATTATTTATAATTAAAAATTAATTATTGCATGAAAGTAAACAATAGGCCTAATAAGTAAGATTAATTGTTTATTCAAAAACGTCTCAGTTATTAAACTAAAGTAAGAAGTATTTCAGTATAATTATTGTATATTATTAATATATGAAATTTGAATAATTAATTATTATTTTATTATTATTAATATAATAATTTATTATATTCACTATCATATTAGTTGTGATGATGGTTGGGCTGGAGCATCGTGCAATGAACCGAAATCACCTTTACCAAGTGAACTTAGAGATCAATTTTTGCATAATCCTTCATCTGCTTGGTACCAAATAAATGGTGGTGTAGTCTCTGATTTGTGTGGGCCTGTAGGATCTGGATCAGCTTTTCATTTTTATGGAGTATGATATTTAATTTTATCTTTATAAATATTTTATTATTATTTTTCATAAATATTTTTTATATAAACAATTACAGTTTATTTTTATATCAAATATAAAAATAACTACACTTCTATAGCTTTTTTATGAAACTTAGGAATATTGAGGATAATGAATAGAATGTAGTTGACCATTATCATTTTTACAAAAAACTGAAGAATTTATGTTATAATTGAAAATTGTAAAAAAAATCTTAATTTAAGCTTATATCATTAAAACCATTGGACATTGGTTAATATAAATTGGCATATTATATGCTTTAGAAATGTACTAACTCCATTGTTTTGGCTAAAACTCCAAGAACATACTTCAAAATCTTAAAAAATAAATTCTTTGAAATTTTTTTAATTGAATTACTGTCTTAGAAAATCTAATGAAAACTTCATCATATTAATATGTAGATTATCATATTGACACAATAATAGTAACCTAATATATATTTCATTACTAAATGATCATTATTAAATAATGATCTTTTAAAGATTTTTACTAGAGCTTACAATTCTAAGATTTGAGATCCTGAATATTAGGATTCCAGTCATTTTTTTTTCTGTTCCATTCTTTCCATAATGGGATCACAGGATATATAGATAACTTTATCACTAGTAGCAATTCCACTAACAATATTAACTTTAATTGCTTCTTCAACTTTTTAATAGTCCTTATAATCAACTTGTTAACTTTCATCAACCTGGCCACCAACACAGCATCTCAGTGTGCCTTAACCTTATCACCATATCAACACCTTTTCTCCAGTGATAACATGTTTCTAGTCCTTTTAGCTGATTTATCACTGCCAACTATATTTTCAAAACATTTGGAGCACATGATGATAAAAAAATAATCTAGAAAAATAAAACTAATGCTAGATTGTATTTAAGAAAAATGCACACAAAACACAAACAAAATGAAATGACATTAATACATACTGAGGCACATAAATGTGGGACTAACTGATTCCACTCCTATTGAAAGCTATGTACTGTAGGCATAGAAATTGCAAGTTTGTTCTTCTCCTAGAAATCATAATCTAAGTGACTTAAAAAGAAAACACAATCTCACTCAGATCAAAAACCAAAACTAAAACCAATATTGATTCTTTCTTTTCCACCCTCTCCTTTTCCTCTTGATGCATAAATTCTCACAATTCTCTAAAATACAAAATAGGACATCTATAAAATTGCTAATTTGCAGTGAAAATTAATAATGCATAATTTCTTCCCACTTCTCACAAAAACAAAAAGTTCATCATAAGCAAAATCAAAACTTTGAAATCGCATGCTTAATATCTAGAAATCACATTGCCCACATCATCTTAATGGTGAGTCTTAACGATATATGACATCATCATTAGGGTGATTCACTCATTTTAAAATACAATCAAAGATTTGAATACAAACTCAACTATAGGAAAAAATAAACTTCGAACAGTCTCTTTGGAGCTGTGTGACATAGACGTATTATAATGAAATTTTTACTATGATATTGAATAATATGAACTTTTTTTAAGAAAAGAAAACAGTTATTCAATAACAACAATAAAAAGAAAATGGCCTCCATCATCAAAGTTTGTGCCAAATGCAAAATTCACGATGATGTTCGATTGAAGAACATAGTATATTTGAAATTCATCAGAGAATGTATAAAGTATATATGGATAAAACTTTATGATTGAGGGTGTGTAAATGAATGGTCCTTCTCCATGACTACTCAAGCAATTTTAATTGGAGTTGTTTGATCATCCACTCTACAGTCTGAACCTTGCAACAAGTAATTTTTATCTGTTCACAAAAATGAAAGTGTAAATGGGAATACAATAGTTTAAAGTCAACAAGGAGCTGATGTAAGGAGTTGGCTGAACTTCCAGGCACCAACTGTTTATGCTGAGGGCATACAAAAGCTTTTTCAATGCTATGACAACTGTCTCACTTTGTGAGATGAATCTGCTGAAAAATAGTATAGATATGTAAGAAATATATGTATAATTTTCCCCCTTCTTTCTTGATTTCTTTTACCAGCTCATGGGAGGTTGATTTCTGGACAAAACTGATTTCTTATCCATACTAACTTATCAAACTGCATAAAACTCAAATAACTTACTTCAATTCAGCACTACTCTGCAGTTGAGCACTCTCATAGAATTGGAAGCAAACGTTTTCAGTCTTTTCATACCCTCTTCAGGCTCTTTTTACACTATTATAGTTCTGGAACATTACCAGTTAATATTAAAAAAAAAACTAATGTTCTAACTTTCGAACACAAATACGTCATATTTTTAAACAGTTGTTTCTATGGTTACATTATTGTCCATTTTTTCTTTATCTTTCCTAAAATATTTAAATATACTTCTTGCAGTAATAGGCCACTTATGTATCTACTCGTAATAGTACCCCTACAGCTTTTTTATATTTTGTATTGCATATTGCCATGCTGCCGGTAGCTCACTCGTTTTTTCGTTCAATAGTTTTTCATTCCTATGGCCGCGATCTATTTCTAAAGCTTCTGCAATATACGCCTGTCTCTTTTTCTTAAAAGTCCTAATTATATTAGATTCTTCCCATTGAATTTTTTATTTCTTATTAAAAATTCACATAATCTCATTTTTTTTATACTGCAGAGTACAAAAATAAAACAAAAAAGGAAGAAATTCAGATATATATAATACACATATAAATAAATATATTCAAAATCATTCTTAAGCATGTGCATGTTTTTTCATTCGTAGATATAACAAATAATGCCTACAACTAGTAATCTAATTCTATCTAGTCCAATGGTGTAATAATTCAATTATAACAAGCTTCACACTTCATATAATCAAATTTTATTATATATTTTTAAATTTCTATTGATATATTGTGCTTTAAATATATAGGGGATATATGACGTGCTCAAATGTAACCCATTCAAGATATTTAGCTACTAGATGAAGAAGAGAGAAAAGACAAAACACAAACAAATAGAAAGAGTAATATTTAATGAAGCTTTCTGCATACAAAGTTTTTCAGATAAAGTCATCCACGATATTTAGACAGGCATCCCATTGTTTGGGTATGTGGCAAATTCCGGCCGCAGAGAAAGATTTCAGTTGCTGCTTAAAGTAGTCCTTAACTGAATCCATTATGGCCTTGTCATTATTAAATCTTTGTCCCTTTAGGAATTTCTTTAACAGTCCGAAAAGATGAAAGTCACATGATGACAAATCTGGGCTGTATGCAGGATGTTGAAAGATTTCCCACTTCCTATGGGCTAATGCATCAAAAAACAATCTTGGTGACATGTGGCCATGCATTGTCATGGAGAATGATAATTCCTGAATACCGCATACCTAGTTGCTTGTTTTGATAGCTTTATGCAGATTTTTGAATATTTGGGTGTAATGCTGGGCATTGATCATGGCATTGGAGTCCTTTATCTCCAGTAAGATGGGTTCCTGCATGTTGAAGAATGCAGTCAGCATAATCTTTCCAGTTGACTGCTACATTTTGAATTTGTTTGGCATGGGTGAACTGGCATGCTTCTACTGCATGCTGATGGACTTTCCTTCTATTCAATAGTTCAGAATGGTGACACCATGTTTCATCTCCTGCCACTATGCACCAGAGGAATTGTTCACCCTCATTGCAGTAGTGCATCAAATGCTGCAAGCTGAGGCCCATTTGTTGTTCCTTGTGGTGTTCAGTCAGCATGCAGGGCATCTATTGGCACCATTGGCTTGCATCCCTCAGCCGTTAAAAACTGAATTACAACTTGCATATCCTGCTTGGACAGATTCAATCATACTAGCCATCTTCAACATTAGGCAATGCATTTAAAAATGATGCAAGTGCACAATTTAATGTATTTTATATGTAGTACACTGTGCATTCATGACATATAAAACACATTACAGTTTTACTTTAACATCTGTGTTCCAAAACTGAAATGTCTACTCATTATATGGCACATTCAAATGAGTTTCATTTGAACATGCCTTATAATTAATAATTTACAGATGCATTAATGAATTACTGGTATTATTATATGATCTTTATTAGACTGGAAAAATGATTAATCAAAGTGTGCCAATCAGAGTGTGCCTGGAAAATCAAGGTTCAATTTGTATTTATGATCAATAATTTATCTGTTTTCTAATGGTTTTGATCATTTAGAAAACATGGGATGATTATTTTATTACTGATTTTGGTCATCAGATTTACAATTCAGGCAATCATGTTTGTTGCTCAGCTTTTCATTTCTGCTAGCTGCAATAAAATTTCTAAACAAAAGTGACAGCACGAAGGTAGGAAAAACTTCATAACATGTATAAACAAAATAAACTGCATATAAATAGTAGCACTTTATGTTATACTGTATATATACTGTATGTTATATTATAGCAGTTTATTTTGTTTATACACATTATGAAGTTTTTTCTTGCCTTTGTGCTGTTAGTTTTGTTTGTAAAGTTATTGTGGCAGTGTAACAGAAAAAATAAAAATAAAATTTCTATTGGGCATTTTGATTTTATATTGTTTAAACTTATTTTAACTAAAAATAATTTTAATGAGATTTGGAAATAACCAAATTGTTTAATATTTCTTTGATATTATCTGCAAAACAGACATTTCAATAAAATTATATTGTTAAGAAATACAACTGGATGTACTATGAAACAATTGCAATTGCTATCTATCCAACTTTATTTTATTATTTGTTCAATAACATTACAGCATTCAAAGCAAGAGATTATTGAAGGTACATAAAATACACTACAATTACATAATATTCAAACTAGCACAAAAGGCAGGAACTTTGAAAAACAACACCAGTTTTACATGACACTTATTCGTTACTTCTAGTCGTAAGTTTCTGGTTTTGTTTTGCCTGTTAAACGTTAATTGTTGTTAGATTGTTGTGAAGTTAATTACTTTTAAGTTAGAAATTAGTTAAAGACCTGAGCTCAGGCCGAACTCTGGATTGCAGAGTCGTTAGAACAAAACCTGAGCTCAGGCCGAACTCTGGATTGCAGAGTCATTAGAACCATTAGGTTTAGTTGTAATTAATAGTATTGAAATTCGTTAGAATTAGCCCGTTAAGCTTAGTGGTACTTAGTAGTATTGACATTCGTTCTAATCCGCGTAAAAGACCTGAGCTCAGGCAGAACTCTGGAATTTGCAGAGTCGCTAGCTTTTAGCTGATAAGTAGATAGTATTGCATCCATCCTAATCCGCGGTCAGGTTTAGTTGTATAATAATATTGATATTCGTTAAAATTCGTGACTTTTCTGAGCTCAGGCCGAACTCTGGATTGCAGAGTCGCTAGAACCGTTAGGTTAATTATAGTTATTGTTATTGACATTCGTTCTAATCCGCGACTTTGATTAATAGTATTGATATTCGTTAGAATCCACGACTTTGCAATGATAGCACATCCCATCCAAGTTGTAACAGCTTCTGGTGAATCATCAAACTTATATGAAATCTGGCATTGTCATGGCGAAACACTATGCCTTTTCTATTAATCAATTCTGGCCTCACTTTCACAATCCTTTGATGGAATCACTCAGTTTGTCCAATTGATGGCAGTACACTTCTGAATTAATTGTAGAATTGTCTAGTAGAAGCTCAAAAAAAAAAACAATTCCCTTGAAATCCCACCAAACAAAGAGCAACACTTTTTGTGATGAATATCAGCTTTCGGAGTGCTTTGAGCTGGCTCATCACTTCTGCTCCATGATCACTTGTGTTCAACATTGTTGTAAACAATCCATTTTTCATCGCCTGTTATGATTTGCTAGAGAAAAGGATCATTTTCTTCACGCTTGAGCAGAAAATCACAAATGTCAATGCAGTTGAACAAATCTCTTTCTTTGAGAACATGTGGAACCCAAATATTGAGCTTTGAAGTGAAACCAAGTCGTTTCAAATGGTTGTGAACAGTCGAATTTGAAAAATTCAATCTTGTAGCAATTTCTCATTATTCAATATACAGCAACCAATACATTTATTTTGTCATTATCAGCTTCAACTGACTTTCCAGCATGTGGTGCATCTTTAATATCAAAATTTTCAAAATGAAGTTTTGCAAACTAGTTTTGGCACTGGTGTTCTGTTAACACATCTTCTCTATACACTTCACATAATTTTTTTCTTGCTTGAACAGCATTCTTACCTTTTCAGTAATAAAAAAGCAAAACATGTCGAAAATCTCCATTTTAATGTATAAAATCTTCCACTTACAAATTAAGAATATACTTAAAATGACAAGCTCTAGATTCAAAGTGGAAAATGTTTTTATTATTATTTACAGGAGTACTTTCGACTTCGGAAAGTCGAAAGTACTCCTGTAAATAATAATAAAGCATTTTCCACTTTGAACCTAGAGTTTGTCATTTTAAGTATATTCCAAATCTCCATTTTATTTTCTGTTTTGATATGACACCCAAAAAAAAAAACAACTACAAAGAATCAAAAAATTTTTTTATAAATAAACCTTATGTCAGCTGTCAAAATATTTAATGACAATAGGATATAGAATGAAGTTGGCTAGTTAAAAATACAACAAACAATATTCATTGAGAAAAATGAAATTACTTTCCAAACAACCCAATATTTTATATCTCAAAAGGAAAATTATCTGCAAAATATTATTTATTCTAAATATATAAAATATAAATTAATACATATATGGGCTGAACCCAGAGCTCTCCTGAAAAACTGGTAGTGTGAGAATCAAACTCAGATCTTCTAAAGTAGTATGCTTTACCAAACAGCAGTTCTATAGAGTTTTTTAGGCTTAACACTATTTTGCACTTAATGAATAATAGTGTAAATATTTTTTAAAGTTTTTACATATATTAGTTTTAAAATATTAAAAAGGCTGTGATTCACTTTACAGTATTGATCTGGAACTATATACTCTAATTGAAACTAATTAGGGGAATATCTACAAACCAAATATTCTAAGTCAGATTAATCCCTAGCATAATAATTTAGAATTAAAGTATAATTTCAATAATAATTTTTAAATCATGGCTACAATGCCACTATTTATTTTGTTAATAATTAATTAATTAATTTTTAAATTTGGAGCCATCTAGTTAGTAATTAATTTAAATTGTATTATAATTATTAATTATTAGTTGGCACCACCTTAGTCCAAATTTAAAAATTAATTATTAACTCAACAAATGGTGACATTGTAGCATTGATTTAAAAATAATTTTTGAAATTATACTTTAATTCTAAATTATTATTCTAGAGGTTAATTTGGCTTAGAACATTTGGTTTATAAAACCATAGTAGTGAGTATGCCTACTATGGATTACTATGGTTATAAAACCATAGTAATGATGTATGCCTGTATATAAAATTAATCCAGTGAAATTATTTTAAAATAATATTTCAGTAGAATATAGTTAAAATACTTTTTAATTTAATTTCATTTTGATCTTATAAGGTGTTTTCTTTATGCTTTGATTTAGGGATTGGAACTATTATCATATCTGTATCAACATGCATTTGAAACTTGGGGACAAGAACATGGTGTTGTGATGGTTTTCTTGCTTAAATCTACATGTACACCTTACTTAAGGTGAAATATAGAATTAATATTAATTTATTTGTTAAATTTAACTACAAAAATAAAATAAACAATTTTTTACTTAGATATTTAACTCAATGGCTATTTGAAGGAGTTTGCAATGATCCATATAATGAGTTTCATATTGAAATTAATGATATGTATATAAACACTCGAGGTAAATATAATTTTTCAGTAATATAATTTCAATATTTTTATATTAATTCTAAATGTAATATATTTCTTTTTTCCTTAATTAAAAATTGAGACAATGAACTTTTTTTAACTGGGTGCTGACATCAATTAATTCACGTTATTGTATACAGAATATTTGTCAATTCCCAGTGCAAACTAATGTATGATGGAATCAAATTAATAAAATTTTCATATTTAATAATGTAAATTACAGAAATAATAGAAAAATATATTGAATAATATGATAAAATAAAAAGTAATATGTTTTAGATATATTTATAAAGTATGCTGTTTGTTACAAGAAGAATCCAATTTTAGGCAGAACTAGTTTTACCTAAACTTTTTAAACCAAACTTCAAGGAAAATGTCCAAATCAAACCTAATACTGCCAAATTAATTCCTTGATATTTTAATTAAAATTTTATTAATTTGAAATAATTTAAACTAAAGGTTAGCAGCATCTTGTAATTAATAAATACACTAATGATTAAACCAAAGAATGGCACAATCTATGAATTAATGATTAAACTAGAATTTATGACATTGGGATGGTAACCCAAAGATCCTTTGTTTGATTCCAGGCCGCGGCAGATTTTTTCTTCAGATAAATTACCGTATTAGCCCAAATATAACGCGACCCCGAATTTAACGCGACTCCGAAATTTTCATAAAGATATTTAGAAAATAATGGGATGCTTATACATGGGTTATGCATTTTTACCGATTTTCAAACTCTGAAGTCAGGGGGTCAACTAATACACGGATCGGCTTATATTTGAGTTTATATGGTAATTTTATTATTATAATTTGTTTGATTTTAAAAGCTGTTTTCATTTCTTTAGATTAATAAATCATTGTTTAATAATAAATTATTGATTTTGTTGGCCTTTATTTAATATTATTACAGTCAAATTTCATTATTGAAAGATAAATCTTGTTTTTAACATTATATCTGTTACCAGCAAAGTATGAAATGCAGGCAATATATAGAATGCCTGGCATTTTTAGGCAAAGTATGAAACGATTAATATTATATATACTTTGCTTAGGAATTGTATATAATGCCTAGGCATTATATAGAATATAAGAAAATTAAATAGCACATTTAGCAGTATTAAAAATAGATCAAAAACTTTTATTTAGAAACGTTTTTGATATTATAAATATCATCATCATATTCTACTACAATATACTGGAAACTGACATCCTCCCCTGTTATTATTCCAAAGTGATCTAATGACCCCTATTCGTACAAAGTAGTAGCGTTTACTGCTTACTTTAGAAGATGTTTGACACATTGCAGTCAACAAAGATTTAAGGAAGAAGAAATAAAGAAAATAAAACAATATGGTAGAAAACATGGTTACTCAGATAACTTTATGAAAAATAATCTATCTAAAACAGTTAAAGAAAATTAAAAATAAGAGCACAAGTCATCAACAACCTAGGCCAACCAATGTGGAACCAGAAACCATAAACCAACAACAGTATGTAGCTATACCATATAACTTACACAACAATAAACAAATTAGAAGAATCTTTAAGAAAAATGATTTCAAAAAATCGTATAAAAGAGTGCCTATAATATACTCTATATTGAGGAATGACAAAGACAAATATGAAGACCAACTCAAATCAGGTGTTAATAATAATGATAAATAGAAAATTAAAAAAAGCACTTAGTGGTTGCTATCAAAACCACATATACATGAATCCCAGACCCATAATTGATGAATTGCTGTGCATTTATGCACAACAATTTACCAACCATGTGATTAAAGAACATACAGTTGACAATGGATTTTTTTGCATATCTTTCTGATATTCAATAAGAAGAGAGATTATGAGTTATTAAATATCAGAATAATTTGAAATTAGTCTCTGCCATTCAACTTGTAAACCTACATATTAAATCTTTAAACTGCTTCTATTTAAATTAAAAAAAAACACTATATAATCAAAACACAATTAAGTTTAACTTGTAACCATAACAACATACTATTGTTCTTTTTTTCTTGAAAATTTTTAAAGTTCAATTATAACATTCTGTTCCATTGTAACTTGATTATGACTATATGTCAAAAACGTTAGTTACAAGTTAATAAAATAATCTATACTGCGAAAAGTGCTTGATGTATAGTGTTTTTATTTGTAAACCTACTTTGGAAGTAAGTGGTAAATTTTTATTTAGTTATTGATATTAAATACTTTTCTTTTATTCTGTTTAGAACTTCATTTTAGGCTTTTATGGTAATTATTATTTTTAATCAAGAATAATAACTTCATGTTGAACTGAGAACTCTGTTATTAACATATCTTAATAATTTATAATAAAAAAAATCACAAGATTATTCATTTTTGTGTAAATTATTGAAGCAAATTCCAACATTTAATAACTCATAATCTCTCTTCTTATTGAATTTAATATGAAATTATTGAAGCAAATTCCAAAATCTTTTATAGAAATGTTACTAAATTTTTCTGAAATAGATATTGTAAATAATCAAATCATTTCAATTAGGATATCTTTGTTGATATTTATATATTGAATAATAAATATCATATATCAGATAACTGACAAAATTGTATTAACAAAAGTTAATTTTTTAGCCATGCACTAGACAAATTATTACTAAAGATTTGGACTTAAGAAATGCAACTTTAGTTCAATACTATTTTCGATTTGGCTGTATCACATCACCAACTTCTCGTGAACAAGGTGTTTTTCTTCAGTTCTCATCAAATGGTGGTATCACTTGGATTACAGCAAAAGAGATGAGATTTGATCAACATAAAAAATCGAGGTATTAAAATTATATTTTTAGATGTACTATACATGAAATGCTTATATAATTTTCAGATTAAATTATTGTAAACTTGTATTCTAGAATAGTATTATAAATAGAAAACAGTATTTTTAATAGAATTTCAAAAACATAAAAATTACATTTCTCTTTTTTATTACTAATTCATTCATTTTGGTCAGGAATAGCCCTTTGGATCAGATGAGTGTTTAGGACTAATACTTTAATCATAATGTTTTTATTAGTTCATTTTCTTATTTTTTAATGATTATTAGAAGAATAAAGATCTTAATTTTTTTATTAGTCTTTACTTTTCTGTAATAAATAATTTTTACTGCCTACTACTGTGCTGTTTTTCTTTTTATAAATGGCAGAATGTAGAATGTGTACAACTGTAGACTTAAAAAATTTTTAATATAGTATAGTAGATCCCTGACTTACATGATTTTGACTTATGTGGTTTCAGAAATATGTGGATGCATATGTCTGTTTATTTTTGCTGAAAAATCATACAGTGCTAATGAAAATTTCATTTAACAATTTATATTTTTGCAAAAATATCACTTATGGCCTTAAATTTTCTTATCTATGCTTAAAGTATGCTCATAAATTTCATTTGATAATTCCATTTGCTAATACAGCCAATCATGTATATCAAATTTAAGCATTGTTAAGCTTACATAGTTTTAGATTTTTGGGGATATTAACCACATAAGTCAGAGACCTATTGTAGTAAATAGTTATTATCAATCTGTTATGGTTTATTACTTTTTTAAGAGTTTAAACATATATAATTTGTTTATTTAGATTTTTGTTTCTTATTAACCAAATATATTAGAAAATTAATTTTATAAATAATTTTTAATTAAAATAACAGAGTATATATATTGCTTCATTATTTTCAATATTAAAAAATCTGATATAGATAGTTCTTAGTTTACAAGTTCCCATTTTTCAAGTTCCCATGTTTAAGAGTTTTTTCAAATATGAAGTATCAAAAAAATTTAAAATATGAGCATTAATTACAATAAATAAATATTAAGCATTCCTAAATATGATATTTCAAGCACATATATAACTATATGATATAGTATGAATGGATTCATATCAGAAATGACATTGTCTGCTATTGAAACATTTAAAATTTTTACATGGAAACAAGATTATCCATATCCAAATATTTATATAGTTTTCATAAAAAATTTCACAAAAATGAGTGATCATTCTGATAATAATCGTTTATTTAAATAAAGTTTCTTATTAACAAATAAATTAGAAAATTAATTGCATTTATAGTTCTTACATTGTGAAAAAGCATTTTTGTCCATGTTCAAATTTCCACAGAGGTAGCTGCTCCTGTTGTCCTCGTGTAATCAGTGCCTATGATCTGCTAATTAAAAATAAAAAAAGTCAAAATGGTGAACTGAAAAGCAGAAGTCACATACTCTCTTGATATTATAGTTTTACAAGTATATTATATAAATAACTTTCATTCCCAAATTGCACCTAAGGCAAAAAAAAAAAATTATATAACTGATAGAATATCCAATTCATTTACTTATCTGTCAATAATAATGATGAATAAAAATTTTTTAACATTTATATGATATAAATACCGTATATACTCATGTATAAGCTGAGGTTTTTTCTCAAAAAAAAATTTCTGAAGTTGGGAGATGACGATAGTTTGATTTTCTGGCATATTTGCATTGTGGATATTCATAGAGAACAGAGGATATGCATTAAACTTTAACTATCCTATTTTCCAGATATTGCTCCCTCAACAATTCTATTCTCCAGACATTGTACCAAATAACTTTTTCCTTTCTCCAAAATTAAAATCATCTTTCAAAGGAAGAAAATTTGACATACAGAAGGGAATAATAAAAATTTTAAGATTTCTAAAAAGATGATTTTAAAACATTTGAGTATAGGAAAAAGAGATAAGATAAATAGCAGGCTCTTATTTTAAAGAATATTAAAGATAATTTTATTATAGAGGTAATTCTTGACTTATAACCCACTCATACTTATAATGGTGATGTGATTAATAAAATCTGCTATTGGTTAATGCAATTGACCTGGGTTTGATTCCCTCATCCAATAGTGTGATATATGGAAAGTGTCTTTTTATGTATCTAATTCTTGTAGTTTTGTGTTCTTTATATTTATTAAGAAAATATATAGTGTCCTAGTAAATATACGTAGTGAAAAATCCATAAATTTTGGCATTTCTGACTTCTGCCCATTTCAGACTTATGATTGCACGGCACAAAATTTTTGAAACCAAACTCTGTCATAAGTCAAAGATTATTTGTATTTATTATTTTGTCTCGATTTCTGACAAGTCCAGAAATTAATGAACATACCTTTTATAAATACTATTATAGAATTTATAAAATGATTATTTTGTGTATTATTATAAAATTTACCTGGAATACTGCTGAATATTTTGCAAGAATGATTTATAATTTTATAAATTTCATTTACATTTTTTTGTATACTTTCAATATCTATTTCTTTTAGATTATTATGCATCCAATTATCATACATCTGAAATACAAAAGTTTTTAAATTTAAGTTTTATTTTTATCAAATCTTATTTTTTAAATTTATTATACTTTTTGCCAATCTGAAACTGATGTCCATAATTTATAATATGGATCAAATTTCTGTTGTAAATGTTGTATTTTTGTATAATCTGTTCTTGGCTGGTGAAATAAAAGCTCTCTTTTATTATACAATTGGGTTTTTTCATAACAGGCTTTGATTCCTTCATTAATCTGTCTAAGATCATTAGCTGTCTGATTTGCCTTTGTAATATCAGTAAATCCAGGTAATGAAGCAACTTGCATCTATAAAAAAAGTAAATTATAACACATTTATATTTAAATATATTATTGCATTGATTTGTACATAATTTTTGAAATATATTTTATTGCAATAATCTATAAAATATTGATTGTTGTGCAATATAATAGTCATGTCTCTCACAGTTAGGTTTTATAAGCAATGAGTCATATTTCTGATGTATTATTCTTTTTGTTTTATTGAACTTCAAAACTTAGTATAGTCATCTCCTCTGAAATTTCTAACTCTATGTTTTCATTTTGAAAGGAGAAACAGGACTTCAGATCTCAAATTTTAAATTATCTCCATCCTAAAGAAATTCTGATTTTATCTAGCTAATATATAAAGTATCATGTTGACAAAGTCCATTCCCCCAGCCTCTATCCTGGCATTCATTAAAATTTTTGTCATCATTTTGCACTGAAGTGTGCTTCAAATATTTTGTTTTGTGCTGTGAAAATTCTTTAAGAAATTTAAGTTTGAATTTCACAGCTAAATAAATACCAAAATTTTAAAGTTTTGAATCATTTATAAGTACTGTATATATTTGTGTATAAGCCAAGGTTTTTTCTACAAATAAAATAAAAAATGCTATGTATATATTATTTTTTATTCTCTCTCTTGTTTCACCTATCCTCATTATTTGCATGTTAAAATAACCTCGTTTAATGCTGTTTCATTTAGTGCTTTGTTTCCTTGGAACGTATTCCCCACATTAAACGGGATCTTACTGCATATATCCCATTCCTCTAAAAAATTTGTTGTGGTTCATGTCGGTCTGTCAATTCCTTCTCTGTTTAAATGAAATGCTTACGTCTAATTATCATAAATAATTCTTATTTTAGCTGTTTAGAATACAAAGATTTTTCTTTACCTTAGTTTTTTATAATACAATTTTAATTCTATATATCTTGTAATGCGCAATTACTAATTTAAAAAAGTAGAAAAAATTCTTATTGTTAGGAAATGGCCCGGGCCCCTCAATCTTCTACGGGCCTGGGGAATTTGTCTCTTCTTCCCCCTGTCTCAGTACCACTGTCTATAGTTGCTTTTGATAGTGGAGTATAGGAAACAGTTGCTATCAGCGAGGCTGCAGTGGTTCCCTTACTTATCTTTTTGCAAACCTTAGAAAAATGGCCTTTTATTTGGCAGTTATTGCAGATTTCGTTTCTAGCAGGATATTTGGATTGAGGATGATAAGTGTATCCACAATAGAAACAGTTTTTCTTAGTGGCTGCAAGAGTCAACAAAGAGGAATCCGTTGTCTCTGGTTAAATAAAAGGGCTAGAACTAATACTTTCTTGGATACTACTACTAGGACTAAGCAGATCGATAGCATTTACAGTAGTGTCAAAGGACTTAGTGCGCTGACTCAAGAGAGTGTGACTGGGAAAGAGTATCTTCTAATTTTAAAACAGAACTCTCTAAGACACACTGACGTATGTGGGGAGACGCCAAACCAGTGATGAAGGCATCCTGTATGTATTACTTTTATAAACCTCAGCGGAAACAGAAATGAAATTACAGTCCTTACTGAGTGATTTAAAAGCCTGGTAATATTGATTGATGGATTCGCTCAGTTGTTGGAGACGGGTAGCTAAACGATGGCGGGCATAAACTTCATTAATAGTCTTTACGTATATAATAGACAATGTGGATATGGCTTATTCAAATGTGGAACACTCTGATATATATGAATAAATTAGTGGACCGACAAAGGTTACGAGGCATTTGAGTCTATTCTCACCTGTGACATTTGATGAAGATATAAAGTTCTCGAAAGTTCTATACCAGTGAGTCCAGTATTGTCAGGCTCCATTTTCATCAGGGCTGATATTCAAATGTTCTGGTTTCAGGATTTTATCCATTGAATAAAAAATATATTTTGGAATAAATTGTAATGGGAAATGAGAGGCACTGGGTTTTAGTACCTAAAATGTAGCCTTTATTCTGAAATATAAATACAGTACAGGATGTGAACAGATGAGAAAAACACAATACAAATGGAGAGATGAGCACACGAGTGACAAGGCTACAAAGGCAGTCATCATGTTGCAACCTAGTTAGAGATGACTAACGTTGCCACAAGTCTACCACATATGACAATGAGATACTTGCCATAACGAGAATTCGAACCCAGATTTTCAAAAAATTTTAACCGGAATTCAATACTTGCCAATATTTGGGCAAGTATTATTGCAGACTTCATTGGTCCTTGCATTTTTCCTAATCAACTTAATGGGGCAATATATTTCCTTTTTCTTCAAGAGATCTTACCAGAACTTTTGGATGATATTCCTCTTGGAATATGAGGAAGTGTAACTTTTCAACATGATGGTGCTCCTCCCCACTATTCACTAATTATTCGAAATCATTTATCCACCACTTTCAGATGGAGATGGACCGAGAGTGGTCCACATCAATCAATACCCTAGAACAGTGTTTCCCAAACTTTTGACATATGTGTACCCCTTCTATAATTTTCGTAACGCTGAGTACCCCTCGTCAAAAAAAAAAA